>OZ023335.1:3686638-3691638 GCA_964007535.1 Brachyptera risi | reverse complement strand
GGCCTGTTGTTAAGGAAACCATGCCAGTATCAACCTGAATGACAGAGGAAAACCACAAAAAAAACCTGTCAGGATGGTCGACCATGGCGGGAATCAAACCCCGGTCTCCCGAATGACGGTTCAGTGTGTTACCACTCGACCACGCGTCTCGGTATAGTATTGTTGTTTCAAATAGTTTTATATTTATATATATATATATATATATATATATATATATATATATATATATATATATATATATATATATATATATATATATATATGTATATATATATATATATTTTTTAATAAGATCAAAACTTGATACAAAATCATTGTTCCCCAAATGAGGCTAGGTATGAAAGATGGGATCGTTTGGACGGGGCACCACAAGGGCGATCTAAAAGTTTAAAGTTTGATATAAAAGCGATAGTTGACTCGGGAACTGACCCAGAAAAATTCCACTTTGAAGAGTTGGTACACCTCATTTATACTATGATAAACTGGCACATGCAGCGCAGTGGTCAACGCACTTGCAATTCTTGTGATCCGGGAGGTGAAGGGACATATCGGACCCGGTTCGATCCCCGACACCGTTCAGCTATACAGGGGTTTGTCGTTATTTCCCTCTGTAGTCTAGGCTGATACCGGGATGGTTCCTACAATATATGCCACGACCGCTTCCTTCCCACTGTCCTTCTGGATACCTAAGAAACCTTCATCTCATCAATCATTCATTCGAAGTCAATAGATCTCAGATATCATTGCAGTGCGTAGTTTAAACTCAATATAATATATATATATATATATATATATATATATATATATATATATATATATATATATATATATATATATGTATATATATATATATATATATATTTATATATATGTATTTATATATATATAAATATATATATATATATATATATATATATATATATATATATTCATATATATATATATATATATATATATATATATATATATATATATATATATATATATATATATATATATATGTTAATATATATATATATATGTTATATTAATATATATGTTAATGATACTTTTTCTTCCATCAAGAGGGACGACATAGATTCAAATAGAGAGCTGGGAATGGTGGGAAGACAGACAGAACTGGAGGGAGGTGGTGAAAAGTGATGGGAGGAGGAGGAGGAGGAGGAGGAGAAAGAGGACTTGGGTCTTGCAAACTCAAGTCGATATGTTCGGGGACGTCCATAAATGATGACACTCATTTTCAGGCCTTTTTGAAGCCCCATACTAACTCCCATCTCACAGTTGGTCAAGAAACCTATTACCCTCCCCCCTTTAAATACGTCACTAATTCGCATACCCCCCTCTAACAAAAAATTGAAATTAGCAGGTGGCAAAGGTACAATGAAGTGATGGAATTGAAATTTTAATTTCTTCACGTTTGCTTCTTGAGTAGTCAAACTCAATAATCATTGTTTGTAGGCTGGGTATATGAATATAAGAATCTATAAGGATGGCGCCGAATACATAGAACAAAAAATAGTACGTCCCACAGTTGCCTCCCCGTTCCTCCCTCTTTAACATCTTGTCACAAATCTTGACAACCCTCTTCCCCCCCTAAGCTATGACGTAATTTTTGGACGTCCCCTTCAGTCCAGGTTGATGCACTGACCTAACTTCATGAGAAAAAAAATCATTGAAAAAATTACACCCACATTTGATTCAAAATTGTTGTTCACAAAGTAGGTTATATGGACGAAAAATCGAATCGTTCGGACGGGCCACCAAAGGGGCGACCGGAGCACCTCAAGGGCGACCAGAGCGCCACAAGGGCAATTAATGAACGAATGATTATTTCATCCACACATTTTAACCACACATTTAACAAATGACTACACATACATGAAGCTGAGACAAGATAGTGGTCGAGTGGTCATAAGGCTGAAGTGACTGAACTGTCATTCAGGAGACCTGGGTTCGATTCCCACCATGGTTGATCATACTGAAAGTTTTTTTTTGTGGTTTCCCTCTGTCACTCAGGTCAATACTGAAATGGTTCCTTAACAGGCCACGACCAACTCCTTCACATTATACCAAAAACACCTAATGAAATACAGTCTTTCATCTCATTATCCCACTTTCTCATATATACATATATATATATATATATATATATATATATATATATATATATATATATATATATATATATATATATATATATATATATATAATTATATATATATATATATATATATATATATATATATATATAATATATATATATATATATATATATATATATATATATATATATAAATATATATATATATATATATATATATATATATATATATATATATATATATATATATATATATATATATATATATAATATATATATATATATATATAAATATATATATATATATATATATATATATATATATATATATATATATATATATATAAATGTATATATATATATATATATATATATATATATATATATATATATATATATATATATATATATATATATATATATATATATATATATATATATATATGAACATATATCATCATCATCAACCGACGCCAATAGATCGTAGTCATCAGTAGAGTTTGTCGTTTGAAGTTAAAACCCAATATGAGTAAATATGAATGATAAACCCAACCTACCTTAGAGCTAACCACGACGTCTGCAGTAGCTCTCTCTAGTAGCTATGGTCGGAACCAGTTCAGTGCACTGCTAACATTAGTTGTGACGGTCTGCAATAGATCACCCGAGTGCTGCTACAGCTCTCGCCAGTAGCAGTTGGAGATGCCCTTCTGGTGGTGAAGCGAACCACTTACTCAAAAGTGGAAAAAATAAGTTTGCTCAAATGCATTAAAATCTCTCACTGTTGGAGTGTTGGTATAATGTTCTGTTACTATATATTACACCCAGGAGCTAATGATAGGCGTGGCTTATTAATCGCCACCTAGAAACCACGTATAAATCACCTATAAACCACTCATAAACCACCCAGAAATCATTCACTACTAGAGAAAATATGATGAAGTGACATTTTTTCAAAACTGTGTCCGATAAATATTGGAATGCATTATAATAAAATATTTAACCAACAAATATTTCATGAAGTTTTTCACAATGGGTAGTGATATTTGTTATAATAATGAAAAGATAAGTCAAATTCTCAAGTTTGAATTTGAATGACATATGATATGTTTTTGGACTACAGTATCGCCAAAAAAGCAGGACATTTTAGAGATATATTCGCCAGCAGTCAATTACTCGAGAACCTTGGAAAGTGGGCCTGAGGATTGAAACGACAATGTGGAAGAGCCACCAGTAGAAACTTCGGATTCGGATTAATTCGTTGATTCCGATCAATATATATATATATATATATATATATATATATATATATATATATATATATATATATATATATATTCATGTATATATATATATACATATATATATATATATATATATATATATATATATATATATTTATTTATATATATATATATATATATATATATATATATATATATATATATATATATATATTATATATACATATATGTATATATTATATATATATATATATATATATATATATATATATATATATATATATATATATATATATATATATATATATATGTATAGAGATGACTGAATTACTACCAGCTGGGATTCCTACAAGCTGAAATTACTACAACCTGACATTACTACAACCGATGCTGAGTTTAGATCATTGTAAATATAATTTTAACTCGAAAAAATTACTACCACCTTGAAATACTACTAGCCATATTCAGTATTTGGAATATATTGAAAACATAAAATCGATTAATCAACACTACTACTTGGAGAATCTACAACTGATCCCATTTAAGAAAACATTCAAAAAATAATATCCAATATGGATATATTTTAAAATCTTCGTATCACTACTAGCTGGCATCACTACTAGCTGGAAATACTACAACCGATACTGGATATTGGAAATTAATAATAGAATAAATACGCATTCAAAACCTGAATTTCTACTAGCTGGCTTCACTACTAGCTGGCATTACTACTAGCTGGCATTACTACTAGCTGGAAATACTACAACCGATACTGAATATCGAAAATCAATAATAAAAATGAATACGCATTTGAAACCTGAATTTCTACTAGCTGGCAGTAATACTAGCTGGCATTACTACTAGCTGGAAATACTACAACCGATACTGGATATTGAAAATTGATAATAAAAATAAATACGCATTTAAAACCTGAATTTCTACTAGCTGGCACTACTACTAGCTGGCATTACTACTAGCTGGCATTACTACTAGCTGGAAATACTACTAGCTGGAAATACTACAACCGATCGTTTGAAAATGATTGACGACTCGCAGTCTCCTCCCCCTTGACGTCACAAATTTTCAATATTCAGTATCGGTTGTAGTATTTCCAGCTAGTAGTGAAGCCAGCTAGTAGTGTTGCCAGCTAGTAGAAATTCAAGTTATAAATTGTGATTTATAAATGCCAGCTAGTAGAAATTCAGTTTTTAAATGCGTATTTATTTTTATTATTAATTTTCGATATTCAGTATCGGTTGTAGTATTTCCAGCTAGTAGTAATGTCAGCTAGTAGTAATGCCAGCCAGTATTACTGCCAACTAGTAGAAATTCAGGTTTTAAATGCGTATTTATTTGCATTATTAATTTTCAATATTCAGTATCGGTTGTAGTATTTCCAGCTAGTAGTAATGCCGGCTAGTAGTAATGCCAGCTAGTATTACTGCCAACTAGTAGAAATTCAGGTTTTGAATGCGTATTTATTTGCATTATTAATTTTCAATATTCAGTATCGGTTGTAGTATTTCCAGCTAGTAGTAATGCCGGCTAGTAGTAATGCCAACTAGTAGAAATTCAGGTTTTAAATGCGTATTTATTTGCATTATTAATTTTCGATATTCAGTATCGGTTGTAGTATTTACAGCTAGTAGTATTGCCAG
>OZ023335.1:3659138-3681638 GCA_964007535.1 Brachyptera risi | reverse complement strand
CGGCTAAAGAACTCATTACCTTATTTGTATTTGAATATTCATGTATAAAATGTTATGTTATTTTTCTGCTAGGAAAACGCCATATATGCGTTGTTATACGAGCGGAGAGTAATAGTATGTCGACTTTTTTGCCAAACTTCTCCTAAATTCGCCAATTGGGTGACATTCAAGTTATAAATGGGTGAAAACTGCCTCGAGTGGTACCAATTTAGCACATTTTATAGTTTTTATTCGGAATGGCTCACCCGATCAAGCTGGAAATATCCAGAAATGTGTATCAGAATGTAACTCGACTCCACGCAAAATTTTATTATTTTTGAAAATAAAAATATTTTCTTTTTTTTCCGTCGTGTTATTGGGTATGGGTATTTTCAATGGGTATTTTTGAAAATTTTAGAATTATCATCCGACAATGCCACAAAACTATACAGATCTAAGTTAGATAAGGAACCATAACGACAAAAAGTTTTAAGTTGATAGCTGTAGTCGTTTGACCTGTGAAGAACCGACAAAAAAATATAAAAAAAAACATCAAAACGGTGACCAATTTTTTTCAGTATGTCAAATTGAATCCTCGCTGAAGCTCGTCCAATCAATTCATTGAATGAGAGAAAATAAAAAAATCATATATGTATGGTTATATTGGCACATTATAATATCATTGGAACTTGCATGATTCACAAAACTGAATACGCCATCACTATACCTGTAATTATTTTGTATCAGTTAATCCAAACCACAGATAAGTCTGTTTTCAGGCTTTGTGGAATATTGTGAACTTTTCTGTATAATTTTGACTTGACAAATAAAAAAAAATACTTAAAAACATGGTATTATTGATTAATTTCATATTATTGAATCTCTAAATTTGATTCTGTGTAACATATGAAGTACAGAGTCTTTATAGCTGTTGAAAGTTATTTTTTTAAAAAAGAACCATGAGGCATACGCGATTTATATACCAAACTAACTTGAATTTGTATCTCATTATCACGTCATTGTTTTAATATTTGCCGACGAAACTCAACATGTACAATGTATACAGTGGATAAAACTGTTATCAACAATATTATTATTATCATTATTATTATTATAAAAACTCTCTCTATATATTATTGTATTTTATTTTGTATTTCTAATATGTCAAGGAACGACTTTTTATTTCATGTGTACGAAGGAAGACAGTTTGTATTTAATTACATCAGTTATAACGCCACAGTTAAGCCCTTATGGGGCTTTGTGGAAATTGACAAGTGAATGTCGAATTTGTAATTTATGTTGATTCATTGAAGCAATTAAAACAAATCATTATCATCATTATTATTATTATTATTACATGAGAAATAATGAGTTGTAATAATGAGAATAAAATTAGTTATTTATTTGATCTTTTGGAAAACAATGATACCCACATTAGCCGAAGCTTGTGTGTGGGAAAGGAGAAAAAATTAATATAAATCAAATAACAATGACCTTGAATGAGTGGGTTTTGATAGGAATAGGTGATATGATAATGCGAATGTCGAGAACCAAAATAGTGAAGCGAAACAAAAATATCAAGTATTTATTTCAAATAAGTGACAAAACAATGAAAACTAATAACAAACAAACATACCAGCATAACTAGCATAAGTTACATAACATAAGAACCAAAATTATGAAGAACTTTCAGTAATTAATTTATTGCGGTTTTTGCTCTACAATAATTATATCCCAGTGAGTTAATCTACTTGATAATTAATTATTACTATTTTTGAATTAATAAAAAATAGGAGTAATATGCCCATATCGTGCGAAGAATCGACCTTGAAAACTTACTTGGCAATCAATAATAAATCCACCAATTTCCTTCCAGTTTTCTTTGCAACATCAAATCATGAAAATCACATTTTTTCAAGAAAATGTTTTTGGAGAATATTTTGGTTCGTACTACATTAATTATCTATCAGGAATACAAATACAACTCCGCTTTGGATGATGATTTTTCACTCATCTTCAATTTTTTCACCATGACAGAGATAAATTCATATACCGTTTATTCACTATTTCAAAGTATAACCTTCGGTACAGTTTGCAACTTACTTACTTCTATGAACAAATTATTCTTATCTCAAGCGAATTCAATTTATCTATTTTCAATTAAACTTCTACTAATAATAAGAGTTCTAAGAAATATATTCATTATATGAGTACATTGGTAGTTCGAAACCGTTCGAACGAAAATTCACATTACGTATATACCGACCGCCCGTCTCATCCTATCATTAATCATCAACGACCGACTGTCTCGAACGTTTAATTCCACACATCTGTCTCAAAAATATGCCCCCGGAAGCACAATCATAATATTATAGCTGCATCTAGTGTGCAGTGACAGATGTTTATAATATCCAAGATGCAGTGACTTCTGTTTTTCTCTGTTGACCAAGGCGTTCGAAAAATTAATTCAAATACTCATAGTTTCATTGCACCGCCTTCTGGTTTTCATGTATCACGGTCAAGAAAATCGTGATGGAGTAATTTGTAATGAGTCGACAGATTGTATTTGAATCTAAAAAAGATATGCAATCTTGTATTTAGTGAATCAAAATGGGTTTAATCTCTTGATCATTGGCAATCAATAGAGCGCATTTTACTATTCAATTTAATAAGATTATAACACATAAACGTAGTACGGTACTTTATTATTATTATTTATGATGTTTTGTTGTATTTCTATGGTGCATCTATGCCTCTGTGAGTACTACTACATTTTGAACGTTGGAATGCGATTGAATACGATGGCAATGACATCGTTATAGACTTCTTTGCGAGACCAATTATTTAAATTCTTGAATTTTTCAAGCATTTGGTGTTCGATATTTAATATTTAATCAATTTAGTTAATATTTGCTCTCATACCTCGTTTTTTTTTTGATTGAAGGAATTCCAATCTTTAATTTCTGATTCCTAATTTGATTGTTATTTTCACAGTTCACTAATAATCCAGTTAATGGTCATAAGGTTTTAAGAGCTGTTGATATTGAATTAGCGCAAATGTACAAATGTATATACCTATACTAACCACGCTGAATCGTCCACAAGTATGTTTGATTGTCCTGATAACTTATAGTATATTCACTACAATATTAATGCAACATTTTATTTTATTCGACCTTGCTATGCATACTTTCATTTCAACTATCGCATCACACAATATTATTTCCATTATTTTTCTATATTTAATCCACAGTCAAGCTCTTTAGGGCTTTGTGGACATCACACTTCATACTCTGTGGTTCTGTTTTTTTTTCAATGAAAAAAAATGTTTCCTATAGTTTTCGTACTGGTTTAGGGATCGAATGGGTATATTTTAAATTGATCGCATTGAGTTTGCAGAGCTTGTAAATGGCGTGATACACTAAAGACTGACTGATTGTCATGTAGATAGAATAAATGTGATATCAAGCGGTTGTTGAATAGTATATTGTACATGTTACGTATTTATAATCAATATAGTTTAGCTTCTCTCAATGTATTTTAATGTGTGAATTGATGTCAATTGACGACTCGAAATAGGCGTGGCTTCACCAGTAGGTCAGTTGGATCATATCATTTGTAGTAATTTAGAAATACCCCGATTGAATAGTTGAATTTGACTACAGCTCTGTTGACTGGACGGTATGATTTGTGACGTCATCGGGGAGAGACTGCGAGTCGTCAATTGTCGATCAGAGTTTGATAGTATTTCTCACGGGTTATATCAGATGTATCATATCACCATCATATTACATCAAATTTATAAATTGAAATACAATTATGTATCATGCATCATTTCAATGTATTAAATTTTATCACCCATCATAATATCATGAGAAATTATTCATAATTAGATGAGCTTTAGCGAGGATTCAATTTGACATACTGAGATGAATTGGTGTTCGTTTCTATGTTTTTTTTTGTTTATTGTTTTTTAATGTTTTTTTTCGGTTCTCCACAGATCAAACGGCTACAGCTATTAACTTCAAACTTTTTTTCATTATGGTTTCTCATCTAACTTGGATCTGTATGGTTTTGTGGCATTATCGGGTGGTAACTTTCATTTTTATGAATTTGAGAAATTTCAAAAATACCCATTAGAATAACACAGCGGAAAAGAAGAAAATATTTTCATTTTCCCTCAAAAATAAAATTTTGCGTGAAGCTGAATTACGTATTGTTACACATTTCTGGGAATTTTCAGCTCAATCGGGTCGGCCATTTTGAAGACAAAATATAAAATGTGCTGAATTGGTACCACTCGAAGCAGTTTTTACCCATTTATAACTTAAATGTCACCCAATTGGCGAATGTAGGCAAAAAAGTCGACATACTATTACTTTCCGCTCGTCTAACAACGCATACATGGCGTTTTCCTAGTTTATATAATGGTATACATGAAATGAAGTTGACTAACTTTCCTATGAAACAGTCTATTTGATCATTTCGAACTGCATCAAGATGACTATGTATGACGTAGCAGACTCGATCATCTGCAAGAGAGAGAGATACATGATCACATTATCATTAGAGAGAGATAACATTATTTGAGAAGGGTCCCACTTATGCAGGTAACAGATTGTATAATTTTCTTCTCAAATTCATTTAGGATTGTAGAAAGTTGGGTGTAGAAAAATTCAAAATTGAATTAAAAGTGTATCTACTTAGCAAATGTTATTATTCTGTGAATGAGTTTATTAATTAGTATATGTTTTAAAATCAAGAAAAGGGCATAATTGTGCATTTTGTGACTGAAGCATGAAACTTTCAGGACTTGTTCTTGACATAAAAAAACATGATTTTGGATATGGACGTCGTCTGGGTTCTGCCCCCGGGGGGGCGGTACGCCGTCCCCAATTGTCACTACGCGCGCGCTTGGTTTTTATTTATTATCTCATCAACTATATCTGTTACAGAATAATGTTTGATATGAAACGGAAGAAGAAGAGTGACTCTTCATAAAAGTATTTGATTCTTGAGGATTGGGCTAACTATGTTGGAGAAAAAAAAATGTTTAACAAAATTACTGCACCTCAGATTTTCAGTTTTTGCTCAAGAAAAGTTGAAACAATGAGAACTCATCATTTAAAAAAATACTATTCATATTCCTCATTATTTTTACATCATAATATATATTATATGTTACATTGACACAATTAGTTGTTACACAAATAATTATTGAACATGTTGAAGTGCGGCCGTGAGCGCGTCCGCCGCCGCTCGTCCCTTCCCGTCTACGGTCTAACCCGTGCTATACGTGTTCTCGCTGTCTCGCTCAGCCCGGTTCAGCCATATACAAATTATCCTAGTAATTGTATTTAAAACATTGAAATTTTCACTTTCATGTTTTAATACTATCTTTTACAGAAATGTGTCACTTGTTAAGTCTTCATTAGATTTATGTTCCTCAATTAGAGCTGATAATTTGATCTTAGAAAGCGATGTAAGTGCTACAGTCAATAACCAATGACCCTCTAAAAGTAGATTTAGCAGTGAATTAAAAGTATATCAACATATTTGGTATTGGCATCACTAACATATACGGGAGGTAATGAATAATTGTTCATATATATATTAGCGTTCTATCTTAGATAGTCGAAACTGTGCTGATTTTGCGGTCATTCACAATGTTTTTAATATGATAATAAATGTAGAGAAATGTAAACAACATAAGTTCTAACTGAGAATATATTGTTCTGCTTTGCTTATTACAGCCCCCTCTCCCCAACCTTATTCGTGAATAAGCATAACACAACTGAGACGAGTGGCCGAGGCCCGAGTGGTTAATACACTGAACCGTCATTCAGGAGACCGGGGTTCGATTCTCGCCATGGTCGACCATCCTGACAGGGGTTTTTCGTGGTTTCCCCAGCTCTGTCGTTCAGGTCAATACTGGGATCGTTCCTTATCGACAGACCACGACCGACTCCTTCCTACCATCCAAAAACACCTAATGTAATAACCTCTCATCTCATCATCCTACCATCTCATAATCATTCAACGACGCCAATAGATCGTAGTCATCAGTAGAGTGCGTCGATGAACCCAATTATGAATGAAGTATAAATAAAACATAAGAATAACATACGATTTGTTTCGAGCATTTTTTTGAAATGATAGGCCCGAATACAATCGACGTGCAGTACAATACAAACAAACTCTCAAGTTAGTCCTCCATTTCACATTCTCCTGAGCACTTGCAAAGTGCTCAGGAGATAGCATATCAGGAGATAGCAGGAGATACCTATAGCAGATACTATAATAACAATTCCACAATTTCACAATCTGCTATAGCTACAAAATTGTTATGTGATACCGTCGAAGATTATGTTTTGAGTGATGAACCAGAGGGCCTTCATAACATATCACCCTATTTTCATGAAGAAGTCAATACGAGCATCTTTCTTCGTATCCAGAATGCAATTCAGAAAGGATTTTCAAAATAAATTATTAGAATAATTGTAGATACAGACGTCGTGGTTTTAGCTGTATCAGCAGTTGCTGAACTTCGTTCAGATGAGCTGTGAATTGATTTTGGAACTGGAAGGAATTATAGGTACATTGGTGCACATCTGATAGCTAGCTCTATAGGACCACATGTCCACATCGGTCGACAGCTTTGCCAATGTTTCATTTATTATCTGGTTGTGACGCTGTTTCATCATTCTTCGGTGTCGACAAAAAAAAAAAGCACCCTTCCAGACCTTACTGAATCTCTGATTGGAAATCAAATCGAGCAAATTTCAAATGGAAATCAAAACGAAGCGAGACTGGAAATTTTTACCAACAAACTTAAAACTCTTGAAAATATTCCCCCACAAGTGCTGCATACATCAACATATCATGTGGGCTTCAAACCAAGGGGGTCACGTGCGGGGACAGCTATTTCACAAAATACCAAATTATCAGAGTCCTGAAGACTGGTGATGGAATAAGTAAGACAATAGTTGGGTGCCGTTCTGGTCAACTTTGCAAGACGCCCGACATTCAATGAGGGAACTAATTAAATGTAATTGCCCGGTAAATTGAAGTGTCTTAAGTCCAACTTGGTATGTATACGGCTCTCTGCAAGTGCTCAGGTGAATGTGAAATGGAGGACTAACTTGAGAGTCTGCTTGTATTGCACTGCACGTCGATTGTATTCGGGCCTATCATTTCAAAAAAATGCTCGAAACAAATCGTATGTTATTCTTATGTTTTATTTATACTTCATTCATAATTGGGTTCATCGACGCACTCTACTGATGACTACGATCTATTGGCGTCGTTGAATGATTATGAGATGGTAGGATGATGAGATGAGAGGTTATTACATTAGGTGTTTTTGGATGGTAGGAAGGAGTCGGTCGTGGTCTGTCGATAAGGAACGATCCCAGTATTGACCTGAACGACAGAGCTGGGGAAACCACGAAAAACCCCTGTCAGGATGGTCGACCATGGCGAGAATCGAACCCCGGTCTCCTGAATGACGGTTCAGTGTATTAACCACTCGGGCCTCGGCCACTCGTCTCATTTGTGTTATGCTTATTCACGAATAAGGTTGGGGAGAGGGGGCTGTAATAAGCAAAGCAGAACAATATATTCTCAGTTAAAACTGATGTTGTTTACATTTCTCTACATTCATTATCATATTGATAGCATTATGAATGACCGCAAAATCAGCACAGTTTCGACTATCTAAGATAGAACGCTAATATATATATGAACAATTATTCATTACCTCCCGTATATGTTAGTGATGCCAATACCAAATATGTTGATATACTTTTAATTCACTGCTAAATCTACTTTTAGAGGGTTATTGGTTATTGACTGTAGAACTTACATCGCTTTCTAAGATCAAAGTATCAGCTCTAATTGAGGAACATAAATCTAATGAAGACTTAACAAGTGACACATTTCTGTAAAAGATAGTATTAAAACATGAAAGTGAAAATTTCAATGTTTTAAATACAATTACTAGGATAATTTGTATATGGCTGAACCGGGCTGAGCGAGACAGCGAGAACACGTATAGCACGGGTTAGACCGTAGACGGGAAGGGACGAGCGGCGGCGGACGCGCTCACGGCCGCACTTCAACATGTTCAATAATTATTTGTGTAACAACTAATTGTGTCAATGTAACATATAATATATATTATGATGTAAAAATAATGAGGAATATGAAAGTTTTTTTTTTAAATGATGAGTTCTCATTGTTTCAACTTTTCTTGAGCAAAAACTGAAAATCTGAGATGCAGTAATTTTGTTCAACATTTCTTTTATCCAACATAGTTTGCCCAATCCTCAAGAATCAAATATTTTTATGAGGAATCACTCTTCTTCTTCCGTTTCATATCAAACATTCTCCTGTAACAGATATAGTTGATGAGATAATAAATAAAAACCAAGCGCGCGCGTAGTGACAATTGGGGGCGGCGTACCGCCCCCCGGGGGCAGAACCCAGCCGACGCACATATCCAAAATCATGTTTTTTTATGTCAAGAACAAGTCCTGAAAGTTTCATGCTTTAGTCACAAAATGCACAATAAAAGCTTTATTACATATACTAAATGATGATACGTACAATTCTCGATTTTTATATCAAGTGTAATTTCAATTCTGATCATTTGTGATTCAATGTGATGTACTCTATATATTATAACATTTTATTATAACATTTCATTATAACACATTCGTTTATATTTTTGCTATTTTTATCGATTTTATGTATTGGCAATTCTATTATACTCTGTTTTTGACTCTATACAGAAATGAAACAATTCGAATTCGAGAGAGAAGATCTGATCAAGCAATCAATACACGATCATCAGGAGTGCATGGGAGTGGATGTAGCGAGATATCAGCTGTTTAGTGATAACTTCTGGACCGTGTAAGATGTCCACATTTTGATGCGGAATGATCAGAAATATTTTGAATACCTTCAAAATGACGTGAAATTGAATTATTACCGTTGGACCATATAACATCATGGAGTTGTATTGTTGTGGAGGTCCAACTCAGCGACGAGCTATCTACTTCCGGTCACTTCCAAACGGCGGCCATGTTCTTGATTCAACTGCCAGTTGGAGCTACTCCCACGTTGGTAATTCAGCAAGGCCTTCTCTATCATTACATATCAGGTAATGATATAGAAGGCCTTGAGTAATGATATAGAAGGCCTTGATTTCAGTTACTGAATATCAAACAAATGTCTGTAGGCCCACACCTGACAACAATCAGTTTGAACAGTGAACATGGCCGCCGTTACCTACTATTTAAAGTGATCAAGTGGGTTGAGCTTTTAACACGGAGTTATACCTCCATAGCAATAACATCTTTAGAGGTAGACTGTACACTAAAGCTGCTTAGACTGTTTTTTTTTAGCTGAACACATTTGAATTATTGTTTCTTTGCTTAACGACCCCACCAACAGCTAGATTATACAGGGGTACGAATGAACAGGTGATAATGAAATTATAAAGTGATGATATGTGAAAGGATGCTTACAAAGACCCATGCCTTATGCAGGACTTGAACCCACGTTCAACGGTGACTTACGTTTCTAAGGCGGTGCCTCAGCTGACCGAGCTACCGAGGGTGGCTACCCATTTGAGAATCAGGGACTTCAAGTTCAGTCAAATAGTTTTTACCGCCAACATTTGGAGGATATTAGAAAAAGTTTTCCCCGTGGTGGAATTTCAGCATTTTATACCATTGAAAAGCTATCACAGAAAACTGATATTTAGCTGAATCGAATCTCGGACTTTCAAGTCAGAATATGTAATACTAGGCAAACGCGTTATGTGTTGCCGCGTTGATGGATGAGCTGGAACATGTCTACATATATCTTTGGATTGGTTATTATATATACCGGTATATATACACATTGAGATCCAAACGATTATGTCACTGCCATCTTATTTCCTAATCAATTTCCATGATATTGAATAGGGCTTTGTTTTGATCGGTTGCACACCTGTTGCTTAGATTTGAATGGTTTCTTAATAGCTTTGAGTGATTTAAAAAAATTGGATTATATTTTTTTTCATATCAAAGCGACTGATTTGATTGAACTGAAAGTTAGGAATAAGGTATATAATCATCATAAAAAATTCCCTGCAAATTTGAATTCTTCCGAAGAAAATATTTTTGACGAACTTTTTCCTGTGGGTTATTCTTATGAGATTTTTGAAAATTTTGAAATTAGTTTTTTCAAAAGTGGTTCAACCGCGATTGCGTCTCAAAACTATACAGTATCGAGTTAGATAAAGACACTTGTGTATGCCAAGTTACAACTGATTTTGAATTTTCGTTTGACCTGTGGAGCGCGAAAAAAAAAAACAGGCAATTTTTTTTCGGGTACTGTGAAATTGAGTCTTTGCTTCGCTCATCCAACAACAATACAGAATGTTTGAATGGATATAATAATTGAGAAGAATTTTGAACTGAGACAAGTGGCCGAGTCGTTAATACACTGAACCGTCATTCAGGAGACCTGTAGGCCTATTCGATTCCCGCCATGGTCGACCATCCTGACAGGGTTTTTTTGTAGTTTCCCTCTGTCGTTCAGGTCAATACTGGGATGGTTCTTCAACAACAGGCCACGACCGACTCCTCCCCACTATCAAATAAACACCTAATAAAATAACCTTTCATCTCATCATCCCATCATCTCATATATCATTCACCGACGCCAATAGATCTTGGTCATCATACAGTGCGTATAGTTGAAAACTAATATAAATGAACACATCGATTTTTGAGTTGAAATAAGAATATAATTTGAACTGAAATTGATAAAACTGGATGGGCCGTTCTCTTGGCTCAATTGAGTTGAGTTATTACTTTGAAATCTTGGGTCAGATGGACGCGAGCTCGAGTCCCGCTGTAAGCATAGGTATTTTGTTGAAGTTTTCTTCTATCATCGCTTTATCATTTCATTATTCCCCGCTAATTGGAACTTGATATAGCCTAACTATAGGTTGGGTTTTTGGAGTCTATTCGTTTTAATCTCAGAGGGATGAAAAATTTTTGAATTTTTGACAGTCAAGTCTATTTTTGATCTGCTAGGTGATATTATCAAAATTTATGATAGACCAGAGGGAATTTCAGGTATTTTCCGATCATTTAAATAATATGCAACATTCAAATTCCTTTGCTTGTTCATTATTCAAAATATTGATAAAATATATATCGAGATGATAAGATTTGATTAAAAGTGATGAATTCGATTGAAGCTGAATATATAATAGACAGAGAAAGCATGAAGAAATACAGGTATGATTGCTATTTTCAAATCAAATCCAGTATCCATTGGTAAAATATGGTTCATTTTTTTCACCAAAATTGAAGTCACTTAATAGCAATTTGATATTTCTTCCGAGTGCTACGTTACTTTAGTGAAATGATGTTACTTCGCTGTTTAATAATGCTCAACTCGAATGTCTCCTTCATGAAAATATTTTCGAAATTCAATTTTGATAATACTGACTAGGCCTAATCGATGAAAAGACCGAGCACAATTGACAAAAAATATAACGAGTGGTCTCATATGAAAAACCGGAAGGATAATACTCATTATCTCTTATTGAATGATTAATGAAACTAGGCAAACGCGTTATGTGTTGCCGCGTTGATGGATGAGCTGGAACATATCAACTTATCTTTGGATTGGTTATTATATATACCGGTATATATACACCTTGAGATCCAAACCATTACATCACTACCATCTTATTTTCCATTATTAATTCATATGATAATAAAGAAGGCTTTGTTTTAATCGTTAACAATCAAGTGGTGACACTTGTTGCTTTGATTTAATAGGTATCTTTATTTAGCTTTATTTATCTTTATTTATCTTTATTTATTTATTTGGCTTTGAATAATTAACAGAAATTACATTATATATTTTTTTACATCGAAACGGCTGATCCGATTTGAGTGAAAGTTCGGAATAATCTGTATCATTATCAGATTGAAATTCCCTGAGAATTTGAATCCTCTCAGATGGAATATTTTTCACGAATTTTTTCCTCTGAGTTATTCTAATGGGATTTTTGCAAACTTTGGAATGAGTTTTCTCATAAGTGGTTCAACCGATCGCTCCCCAAAACTATGCAGTATCGAATTGGATAAGGATACTTGTGTATGCTAAGTTTCAACTGATTTCGAATTTTCGTCTGACCTGTGGAGCGTGAACAAAAAAAAAAAAAAAAAAAAAAAAAAAACAGGCACTTTTTTTTCGGGTATGGCGAAATTGAGTCTTCGCTTCGCTCATTCAATAATTGTTATTGTATTGTATAGTTTTTCTCACTTTGCTCAGTAGTCGCAAGTCAATGTTGAAGAATCCACAGGCAGTGATGCCCAGTTGCTGATGTAGCAGTTGAATGGAAAAAACCCTCAACTGAAAAACAGATGCGATTTTTAATTTCTTGAGACATATCGACAATGCTAATCAAATATATTATGAGCAATCAGTAAATTGTGATATTCCTCATCCGAAAATGTTGGATCTTTCTTGCTTGTGTTCATTTATTCAATCACTCATCAGTTTTTATTTGTGGCAATGCAATAGAATATAAATTAAGTACAACTCAATTATAAGCATCAATATGAATATCAATAAAACACAATTAGTTATACGTGATCAGTTATTAATACAGTTAGTTTGAAAAATAAAAGTACCTGATTTGACTTGTACAGTACATAGTTATTTAGTACGGTAATTAATAAATTATTAGAGTTGGGAAGCAAATAATATAGAAAATGATAAAATATGAATAAGCCAAGGCTTGGGTTTGAGAAAAAAACATCGGAAAAATACATCAGTAAATTGACCACTAGTGATAGGCGTGGCTTATCGGCAGGACACCTAGATCTATACTTCATGTGGAAATTTAGAGATACTCTGATAGGCAAAGTCAATTTACTCACATAACAAACAGCCCATTTGATTGGATGTTTTGTTTTGTGACGTTTGTGGGCGGGTCAATCACTAGTCGGCAATTAGGATACAATTATATAAATAACGCAGATCATACTATCATTCTTCAAGCCTGATTGAATAATAGTTGAAGTAACATTTAGAAAATTATGGTTCATCATTTCGAATGAAGCTCCAGGCTCAGCTAGTTACAAGAGACTGGGACTATGACCGGATAATGTTCACTAAAATACTACCATGAACCATTATGACAACGTTTAAGGCCCAGTCACAATGCAACGCCAACACTAACATCAACATGAACATCAACGTGAACAATAACCAACAGCCAATCAGAAGTCCAGATATTTCACGCCGATTCCACTGCCATCTCACACGACTATACCTGCTATCTAACGTCTATGCAGCTGTGTGCATTTCGTTTGACTCGAGTTGACAGATGGACCTATTCGAAAATGGATTTAGATGCTTTTGCTCTTCAGTATGTTGTATGCTTGTAGTTTTGATGGGCTATACCTATATCTATAACTGTTGTCGTGGATCTAGAAGTCAAAGATCTGGGCTCAAATATCAAATGTTTGAAAAAGAAAGGGGAAACATAACCTCACATAAAAATAGGCTAGGGACTCTCGCCGAAAGTCGAAACAAGATGGAGGGCAAAAATTCCGAACAACATCGTGATCGTTCTACTTGGCCACTAGTCGTTTTTATTCGGAAATTGAGGGATTCTGATTGGCCGATTCATATGTTTTGACGATAACGTGAACATGAAAGCTAGGAGCTTGCAAGGTTTGATGTTCATGTTCATCTTAGCGTGGTGGTTGTGATCGGACCAACGACATCCCATAAGGCAAACATTTCTCGCGTTAATGTTAGTGTTACATGTTAGTGTTAGCGTTGCATTTTGAATGGGCCTTTATTGTGTCCTTGTTACTAGCATGAGATCCCAGCTCTTCTTGTGACGGTGCTCTTGATTTCAGTGACGTGGCATGATGTGGGCTACCAAAATGTGTTAAATCATTGCATTGATATATTCTGTGAAAAGGGACCTCTTGATACATACCGGTCACATTGACATTTTAGGTTCATGTTGAAGAGGAGAGAACAAGGGAAAAAATGGTGTTAAAATCATCAAAATCGAACATCAATTACATATTTTATATAATATTAATCTAATTATCATAACAATACAACGTTATGAGGTAATCAGCTCAAAAGTCAAGGTACACATTTAGACCTCAACAACTTGAAAAATAGTAATTAAATACCGCTTTTAGATCCTCTTCACGATCAAATGGTTTTGCCAAACGATTCGCAATATCAGCTATATAAAGTTTGTGGAATTAGATTCATACATTAAGAAGTATTAATTAAGAAACTATATAAAAACAGAAAAAGTGCAAGGCACTTGTAGGCCTACCTTGTACGAAGAGGTCTCTTCTCCAAACGGTGAAGAGGTTCAGTATCTATGATTTTTCGACATCTAAAAACTAAATAAAGTACTAAGTGAACAAGACAAGTACTAGATAACATCAGTAGATGGCAGATTAGAACAAAATCTGAAAAACGAATGTTTACTCATTTTAACAAAAATTACGGAGTAGCTCAAAATGAACCATATTGTATCAAGAGGTCGCTTTTTACAGAAAACATCGTTCAAGAAACCTCGAATTTATCATTATATTGAATGGTAACCAATCATTGTCAGATGGTCCTTTGCAGCTAGCTATAGGCTCCCGCTTAGGACGTGATTCCAAGTGGTTTATCAAGTGAGGTGACGGTACAATCGTTGGATTACAAAACGATTCGTGAATATTACAATCTCCAATACACCATCAATTGTAAATCATTTGCATGTAACTGCTCTCAAAATGATATCCATACTTACACTTTCTTTGACACGAGGATTTGCTGCTCTCTTTTCTGACTCGTGAATATAATCAGCAGTCAGCTCAGCCTATATTCATGAAAAACAAAAAAAAAACATTTCGGAAATAAATTATTCACCATGTTATTTAAATGAACCCCATTGAATCTTTCTGTTCAAGTCTGAATGTATTGGCTTTTATTATCACATACTCTCTTACTCATAAACTTGCCACATAGAAGTACATGTATACAAATATCATCTACATAACTGTACAATTGGAACATGATTTTGACAGTCCACAGTCAATATTTTGTCTACTCAATCCCCAGCTCAATTAGATGAAACTTCTGATGGAATTCATTGCGATGATAATCACTAACCTTCATGAAACAATAAATTACAGTACATTACGATTTGAATAATTTTATTCTTGTTATGTGATGATAGTGGAGCAGAATACAATTTCAAGTAGAAGTTTGATCTCAATCAAGTTGAATATATGGTGAAATTGAGCAGTTACTTTCATATCTCATATAACCTATAGTTAGTGGGTTGAGCAAATTATACAATGAGGTAGTATGTTCCCCAAATGGAGAGTACAATGGTGGGTGAAAGAATCATTTATTCTAAAAGGGAGAGAAATTCACTCGGCTGCAATCGACAATTTTCAGAAGCACCACGTATTTTGTTTGCGATATGAATTGATCAATGCATACCCTACATCTATAAATCTATTCAATCCCAACATTTTACAAGAATCATCATTCAGTTTTGATAGAAAGAAATGATGATGGTAATATAGTATTGTGAAGCTCACCTCCTCGCATGCTGAACTGGAAGCTTTACATATGATGAAGACCTTGGCAAAGATCCATAACGACATCATCGTCCAAACGATACACGTATTAAATCTGTTGGTGCTCTTGTCGTTTCCCGACGCTATACAACTCCAATAAATCACGGTGTAACAAGACAGTAAGAGAAGAAAGAAATACGTCGTCATGCTGTAAAGCAATTGAAATCTATAGTGGTCGTTAACAGTTCTCACAAGTCGACCTAACGACGCGTGAATGGTACTCAAACGCTGTACGATTGCCACGTCGATATGAGTCAATTCTTGGAGACGCATGTTAACCAGACGATACCTTTGTTGGATAGCAAACAACCAAAACACAATTGGAGCTTGCGATATAACATTTTCTATCTCGATGACCGTATGCAACAGAATTGCAACTGAAGGCACGTCCATTATACACATGAAGTACACGAGATAAATAGAAACGACCGTCGCGAGCGCTAATAAAAGTAGTATCGTCAGCAAACGTTGATTCTTTCTGTGCGGTATATGTACACGACAAAGATTCATTTCGACATCTATACGATGAAGCCGTGATATATTTTCTATGATTGATTGCTGCTGTTGAGCTCCAATCAAATATATTATAGTCTTGATCAGTTGAGCCAAAATAACGAAAGCAAATTTGATTATTTCAATGGTGGATATGCCAAGTTCAATTACCGTTTGCATACCAATACTCCAAGTCATTGTTCCAATCGTAATTGTGATAGCGATGACGAGTAGATTGTAAAAGGATCCCAATCGAGAGGAACGCAGTTTCCTGCGATGGTTTTCGTTGCTAATTGAGAAACATGCGAGTCCAAAAAGTTTAGAAAGATAGACAAACGGGAGAATGCAGTTGACAATATTTGTCGGTTTAAATATCGGATCTTCAGGAAAGTCTGTGTCGGGAATATCGTTGAGACACGACGTTTTCAGAGGATGAATTCGAGATCTTTTTGAGGCGTGAAAATACTCCGTAATTTTTCTGTTAAGAATATATTTGAAAGTGGAGCTTCTTTTAGTAGCCATTTTCAGAGTGAAATTTTCTCTCCCTTTCTACCTGTAGAGGTTGTAACTATTCAAACAACTATTTCAAAGTCAAACCCTCCGAAGTTTAATTTTTCAGCATATGGGCTTCAACACTCACACACCCGAGCCGGTGTCATCCAGCTCTTCTACCTGACTGTAATCCAGTTTCAATTACACTCTATCGTCCGCTTTTTATCAGTTTCATATCGACATTATTTCTCAAGCATGAACTTGAAATCGCGATATCAAATATTCCGCGGTATCTTGATTCAATCTAAACTTTATTGACCATAATTGTTGCTATTTATTTTATTACTCTTCTTTATTCTCATATATGGAACTCTAATTGATATTTATGTGTTGATGAATGAAGTATTCAAGTTTAACCGCGGCAAGTGATCAAGTTTATATGTATTTGTATTCCACACTTTCATGATTTGAATATATCTCTATTATTTTTTATGAATGATCCAATCATCAATATAATAATGATTGTTTTTTTTTTCTAACGAAACATATTATCGAGTGGTAATAATGAGCGGGTGATAGGGCGGAATATAATTATACAGAATCCCGTTTCTTACACGGGACTCGAACTCATACCCGACTTGACATCGCTCTGGCTGTCAACGTGAATCTGAATGACAATATTTGATCACCAGGCAAACGCAGTATATGCATTGTGAGATGAGTTATATATATATATATATATATATATATATATATATATATATATATATATAACTATATATATATATAGGCCCATATATATATATACATATATATATATATATATATATATATACATATATATATATATATATATATATATATATGTATATATATGTATATATATATATATATATATACATATATATATATATATATATATATATATATATATATATATATATATATATATATATATATATATATATATATATATATATATATATATATATGTATATATGTATATATATATGTATATATATATATATAAATATATATATATATATATATATATATATATATATATATATATATATATATATATATATATATATATATATATATATGTATATATATGTATATATATATATACATATATATATATATATATATATATATATATATATATATATATATATATATATATATACACATATATATATATATATATATATATATATATATATATATTTATATATATATATATATATATATATATATATATATATATATATATATATATATATATAAATATATACATATATATGATTATATGATGTATGATGAGAAAAACTCTACACACCTCAATTGGTGGGTTACTATCGGATCTCTAGAGCTGTCAATTTCGGCCACATTTTTCTGCTACTATTTCTATTAATTTGACGGATGAAAAACATTTCTGAAATTTTTTTGTTCGACAAGGCTGATCCGAAGTGCACACAGATTTGTACCGATCTGTATCATTCATGTATTCAGTCAATAATATTGAATGTTTTTTGAGGGATTTCATTCTTTAATTTTCTTCAGTACAGCTCAATCTTGAGGGGATTTCACAAATTTGGGGGTTTCTCAAAAATTGCCTAACCGAATCGACCCCAAAACTATACAGTTCCAAGTTGAATGAGTCTGCCTGTATCTAAAAAGTTTCATGTCGATCAGTCGAACCGTGCGACCTGTGCAGTGCTTAAAAACAAACAAACGAACCAAAGAAGAAACAAAAAAACACGGTCAAAGCACCAATAGAGTATGATGGAGGTCTCTGCTATCGCTCATCCGATTAGTTTCAGTATCCATATGTTCAATATTGGAATTAAACTGGACCCTATGCCAGATAATTCATGTAATACTGGCTAGACCCCTCATGTTTCAAACATGAACACGCCAATTCACCACCGTCCTGCACTTCTACGTGTGATCAATTCTACACATCGCCAGTATCGCTCCAAGAAATAGCCAAGTTGGTAACTTCCCGGTCGTTAAGCAAATAATCATCATTTATTATATTTTTACATGGAAGATCATTTTTGTTGTGTTGATTTCAATTTTCATCTGTAATGATTGAAAGTTATGTGAGGAAAAATAACATCTGAGTGATCGAAAAATAATATTAAAATTTTCAAAAAATAAGTCTCCAGAACAGTGCCTTACATAAGTAACTCAGAACATCGGATAGATGTGGTTTTTTTCATAACTAGGAAAACGCCATATATGCGTTGTTAGACGAGCGGATAGTAATAGTATGTCGACTTTTTTGGCCAAACTTTTGCCTATATTCGCCAATTGGGTAACATTTAAGTTAGAAATGGGTAAAAACTGCTTTGAGTGGTACTAATTCAGCACATTTTATGGTTTTTCTTCAAAATGGCTCACCCGATCAAGCTGAAAGTTCTCAGAAATGTGTATCAGAATGTATCCCAACTTCACGCAATTCTTTTTTTTCTAAATACAAATATGTCTTTCTTTTTCTGCCGTGTTATTCTAATGGGTAATTTTGAAATTTCTAAAATTCATTAAAAAAAAGGTGACATCCGATAGTGCCACAAAACTATACAGATCCGAGTTAGATGAGGAACCATGACGAAAAAAGTTTGAAGTTGATAGCTGTAGCCGTTTGACCTGTGGAGAACCAACAAAAAAACATCAAAAAACATCAAAACGAACACCAATTTGATTTCAGTATGTCAAATTGAATCCTCGCTAAAGCTCGTCCAATAATAATTCACAATCCTGGATAACTGATAGAATTTAAAATGATTCTCTCAATATCATAAAAACATCACAAATCCTATATCTGATTGGTTTTACCTTATCATTCGATATTCGTGATTCACACATAAAATATGCTCACGTCGTAAATGATGTTTCACAGTGTTCAATGAATGAATATTGTGGTTTAACGGCGCATCAACGACGTGGTTTAACGGCGCATCAGCGACGTGGTTATATTGCGCTGGAGAGTGTATAAAATGTGTACATAATTTATGTTGAGATGACTCCAACATGTTTCGACTTTTGATCGGAAACATGCGAAGTATAAAACATAAACAAGTATAATAGATGACAGATAGAATCAATAATGTCGTGTGTATATAGGTCCTACTGTACTGCAGATAATGTACTAATGTATACGTAGTACATACGTGAATGTCTGTGTACAGATTGTGCTGAGTTTTTTGTTTATAAATTCAACATCAGAATCTAGTATATCTATAAACCAATTTATCAGTAATTTTTTTTGCGTTCATGTTTATTATAACTGGGAAAACGCTATATATGCGTTGTCGGACGAGCGGGAAGTATTAGTATGTCGACTTATTTGCCAAACTTTTGCCTAAATTCGCCAATGTGGTGACATTTAAGTTATAAATGGGTAAATACTGCTTCGAGTGGTACCAATTTAGCACACTTTAGATTTTTTCTTCAAAATGGCTGACCCGATCAAGCTGAGAATTTCTAGAAATGTGTATCAGAATGTAATTCAACTCCACACAAAATTTCATCCTTTTTGAGAATTCAAATATTTTTATTTTTTCCCGTCTTGTTATTCTGATGTTTTTTTTTTTGAAATTTCTGAAATTCATCAAAATGAAAGTTACCATCCGATAATGTCACAAAACTATGCAGACCTAAGTTGGATGAGGAACCATGATGAAAAAAATTTTGAAGTTGATAGCTGTAGTCGTTTGACCTGTGGAGAACCGACAAAAAAACATAAAAAAAAGAAACATTAAACGAACACCAATTTTGTTCAGTATGTCAAATCGAATCCTCGCTAAAGCTCGTCTAATAATAGTCATATGCCTATATGATAATATTCCATCTCAGTTGACGACTAGTGATTGACCCGCCCACAAACGTCACAAAACAAAACATCCAATCAGACGGGCTGTTCGTGATGTGGGAAAATTAACATAGTCTATCCGAGTGTCTCTAAATGCCCACATGAAGTATAGATCCAGGTGGCCTGCCGATAAGCCACGCCCATCACTAGTGGCCAATATACACATTTTTTCAACCTTTGTGAGTACAATGTTATTTTGTCATACAGGTTGAATGGTGTATACTATGAAATGCTGATGAATACAATACAATACAATACAATACAATATAATACAATACAATACAATACGATACGAAGCAATACAATACAATTCAATACAATACAATACGTTATGAAACGATACAAAGCAATACAATACAATACAATACGATACAATACAGAACAATACGATACGATACGATACGATACGAAGCAATACAATACAATTCAATACAATACAATACGTTATGAAACGATTCAAAGCAATAGAACACAATACAATACGACACAATACAGAACTTTACAATACGATACGATACAATACAAAGCAATACAATACAATACAATACAATACGATACGATACGATACGATACGATATGATACGATACGATACGATACGATACAAAGCAATGTAATACAATACAATTCGAGTCAATACAATACAATACAATACGATACGATACGATACAAAGCAATACAATAAAATACAATTCAATACAATCTATTACGATACGATACAATACAATACAATACAATTCAATATGGTACAATACAATACAATACAGAGTAAAACAATACAATACGATACAATACAATACAAGACGATACTATACGATACAATACAATACAATACAATACAATACAATACGATACGATACAAAGTAATACGATACAATACAATACAATTCGAACAATACAATTAAATAAAATACGTTACGATACGAAGCAATGAAATACAATACAATACAATACGATACAATACGATACGATACGATACGATACCATATGATACGTTACGATACGATACGATACGTACGATACGATACGATACGATACGATACGATACGATACGATACAATACGTTACGATACGATACGATAGATACGATACGATACGATACGATACGATACGATAAGACACGATACGATACAATACAATACAAAACAATACAATGCAATATACAACAATACAATACAATACAATACGATACGATGCGATACGATACGATACGATACGATAGATACAATACGATACGATACGATACGATACGATACGATACGATACAATACAATACAAAACAATACAATACAATATACAACAATACAATACAATACAATACGATACGATGCGATACGATACGATACGATACGATACAATACGATACGATGCGATACGATACGACACGATACGATACAATACAATACAATACAAGACAATACAATGCAATATACAACAATACAATACACTACGATACGATGCGATACGATACGATACGATACGATACGATACGATGCGATACGATACGATACGATACGATACGATATAATAAATACAATACAATACAATACAATACAATATACAACAATACAATACAATACGATACGATACGATGCGATACGATACGATACGATACGATACGTTACGATACGATGCGATACGATACGATACGATACAATACAATACAATACAGGACAATACAATACAATATACAACAATACAATACACTACGATACGATGCGATACGATACGATTCGATACGATACGATACGATACGATGCGATACGATACGATACGATACGATGCGATATAATAAATACAATACAATACAATACAATACAATATACAACAATACAATACAATACGATACGATACGATGCGATACGATACGATACGATACGATACGTTACGATACGATACGTTACAATACGATACGTTACGATACGATACGATACGATACGGTACGATAGTATACGATACGATTC
>OZ023335.1:3623767-3648938 GCA_964007535.1 Brachyptera risi | reverse complement strand
ATGAAAAATAGTGATATTTCATTGAGACCCCATATTACCAATAATACAAATGTGTTAATTAAGCTAATTTATTAATTAGGGTACAAAAATACCATTGGTAACCAAGGGTAATAACAAGCTAATACACTAATCATCGCTTAATCAAAACATTTATTATTCGTAAGACCGGGCCTGAATACAGCTTCCTTGATTCCTTATTTTAGCTTCCTCATTGTACTGTGTTTCTCTCTCTCATAGATGTCCTTGGGGTTCTCACTCATAGTTGTTTATTATTATGACTCCCAGGGGACGACCTGCCCGGATGGCAGCTGAGTTACGCTTTTCTCTACAACCGACAGAAACCAGAACCAGAAGCCAACAAAACCGATGTTCCATTTTTCCAATCTGACACTAATGAGAAAAAAAACGATATAGTTGACAACATTCATATTGTATATGTATGTGATTTTTGTTAAAAAAATATCAAACGACAAATTGCAATATATTCTATTATATAATTTATTATAATTTATTTCAATTCGAATGTACTTTACCGTCATGCAAATCGCATTCTTGTCATGTGTAGGCCTGTAAATATCAACACTTACAGCGTATAAGTCATCTCATCATTCCTCGCTTTGCCGTAGCGTTGTGAGAGAAGTTGTCGCTGTTGTTGCTGTTGTTGCTGTTGTTCTTTGTCCAACTGTCACAAGATCTCAATGACTACTCTCACACTTTTGTCTGAGAAAAAAAGTGACAGACCGATAAAACTACCGATCGAGATGAAAGGAATAATGGAACGAGCGGTGTTTCCGTAAGCAGTTACTGAACTTGAAGTAAAATCTATTTTTGTACTATTACTTTGTTGAAATAGTTCCCAACCAGGGGCCGAATTCACAAAAGGTCATAATTTTGATCAGGTTCAAAGTTATTCGACAAATTCTAGAGATCATACCATATTTGTATCTATTATTTTTAATTTTAAATTCCAATTTTCAAATAAAACCATTATTATTATTGAGATGGTATCAAAGTTGATTGGTAATATCTTTGAAGCAACTTTTTTTTTTTTTGAACTTTGACTTTGAAAGCTATGACCTTTTGTGAATTCGGCCCCAGGGTGATTTTACGACTATGAATCGACTGTAAAACGTTAAGAGCCCGTATCCTAGCTGAGAATATTTCTCTTCGACATGCGCGACCCAAGTTTGGTGTGCGATTTTGGAACTCGGTAGTAGACAGCTATCTCTCTCAGTTTCCTATGGCTATCTCTCTCTCTTGTAACTTGAAGTGTTCATCAAAAAAGACGTGCACTTTGGAAACAACATTTGACCGTTCCGATTTACCGCCTTCTCTATAAGTTAACAAATACACTCGGGGGTCCTAGACCGTCATTCTGCGTGTTGTCACTAGGTTGTCACAAAAGCCATCTGAATAGCAGGTAGTATTTTGAAGAGATATTTGGTAAACGTTTTAGCTATGGCTCTCACAATAAACTCATTCAGATTCCATCACAGATAATCGAGCTGTGATTCCATACAATATGCTGTTATTTCTGAAATCGAGGAAAGTAATATTCACAATTTTTTTCCTCATAATATTGATACTGGATACAAAATCATTGTTCCCCAATGAGAAAAAATATACCACAAGCTATGTATTTCATTGATACTTATATTGGTTAGTCACAATTGCTACTTGTATTCGAAAGTAGGGGTACGGAGATTATGTTGACCACAAGGAAGTAAATGCAAATTTACAAATAATCATGCTGATAATAACTAAGTATAATTCGTAGGAAAATATCATAACAAATGATGAGTGATCAATTATTAGACGAGCTTTAGCGAGGATTCAATTTCACATACTGAAAAAAATTGGTGTTCGTTTTTATATATTTTTTTTTTTATGTTCATTTGTCGGTTCTCCACAGGTCAAAAGGCTACAGCTATCAATTTCAAACTTTTTTTTATCATGGTTCCTTATCTAACTCAGATCTGTATAGTTTTGTTGCATTATCGGATATCAAATTTTTTTTTATGAATTTCAGAAATTTCAAAAATACCCTTAAAAATTTAAAAAAAATTAAATTTTAAAATTTTTATTTTCCAAAAAACTGAAATTTTGTGTGGAGTTGAATAACATCTTGATACACATTTCTGGGAATTCTCAGCTTGATCGGGTCAGCCATTTTGAAGAAAAAACACGAAATGTGCTAAATTGGTACCACTCGAAGCCGTTTTTACCCATTTATAACTAAAATGTTACCCAATTGGCGAATTTAGGCAAAAGTTTGGCAATGAAGTCGACATACTATTACTTTCCGCTCGTCTAACAACGCGTATATAGCGTTTTCCTAGTCATAAACAAATGATAAGATGAGTGCAAAATGAGTAGTGAGACTAGTGGATCGGTGGCTGAACCGGCATTCAGGAGACCGGGGTTCGATTCTGGACAGAGACCTCCAAGAAGAGTTTTTTCGTGGTGTCCCTCTGTCGTTTAGGTTCATACTGGGATGATTCCTTTGCAACAGACCACGACCGACTCCTTTTTACTATACAAAAACACATAATAAAGTAACCTTCCATCTAATCTTCTCATCAGTCATCACCTTATTCATCATTCACCGACGCCAATAGGTCTTAGTCATCATTCATTACTGTGCTTAGTTGAACCCAACATAAAAACATAAATGAATGCGTCAAAAGTACAATGTTATGTCGATTTTAGATTTTGTGTAAGCTTATTTTCAGTTATTATGCCCATACCATGATCGCTTTCAGAATTATTTCATGCATATATTTAATATTTCATTGATTAAATTATCACAATATGTAGTATTTACATAATAGTTGAATGGTCAATCGGAGACTAATTCTGAAATGATAAACAAATTCACACATTTTTACAGTGATTTATTATTGGTTTAGTTTTTTTAAATGGAATGGCAAAGTGATGAAGACAACTGCCAATACAGCATGTATTTGTATACGATCTTTGTACATATTTCAAGAATAATTGTTTTCGCTTCGTATAGGCACATGTGTGTTCTTTTTTCACAAAATCTGACAACAATGAACTGTGAGCGGAAAATTGTACAACCCAATATTCTGAGAGATAGAGAGGAAATATATTTATTTTCAAAACAAGTGAACGCAAGTGTCAGGCCAATCAAGCAACTCATTAGTAGAAGTTTTTCTCAGGACACATTTTTCGAAGAGAATAAGATAAGATGATCGTGAAAAAATTCACACTGATCAGTCGTAGCTGCCTACACTGAAAATATGTGTGCATGTATAGGTCAACTTCACCTATATGAACCTTGACTGATCCAGGCCCAGCTAAGGCACTGGCTTCATACATTCCAGTCAAGCGGGGCTTAGGTTCGAGCCTCGCATATGACATGGGTTTTTGTGAACATCATCCGTCTCTCTTCTGCGAGCTCACTCGTACCCCCTAATAACCTAGCTGTTGGTGAGGTCGAAATCTAAGGTAGCCGGCAAAAAGACCCGCGAACAATTTTATCTCGCGGCAATAATATCGAGTAGGGTGAAATGACCGCACGTACATAAGGTCGCGGAGAAGAAAATATCGCGAGCCAAGTGAGCGCGGGTAAAAATACCGTGGAGGTAATAAGATCGTGAACAAATGATCGCGGGCAAAAAAGATCGCGGGATCAAACAAAACTGGGCATTTTTCAAACTATTCGAATATGCGTGTGATCAAATTTGAAGATGATCCATATATATATAGTATATATATATATATATATATATATATATATATATATATATATATATATATATATATATATATATATATATATATATATATATATATTCATATATATATATATATATATATATATATATATATAATATATATATATATATATATATATATGTATATATATATGTATATATATATATATATATATATATATATATATATATATATATATATATATATATATACATATATATATATATATATATATATATATATATATATATATATATATATATATGTGTATAATATATATATATATATATATATATATATTTATATATATTATATATATATTATATATATATATGTTTATATATATATATATATATATATATATATATATATATATATATATAATAAAGTATATATATATATATATATACATATATATATATATATATATATATATATATATATATATATATATATATATATATATATATATATATATATATATTCACATCATCAGAACCCTAACAATGTGGAAAGTAATCAATTTTGTTTCAAATATGATGATTTTAAAATTCGTTTCAATATTAAATCTTACCGTAGTTTTTTCCTATATTCGTTTCTGTCTACAATAAATGATCATAGCATATTTGAAACTGATTAGGAATTATATTAAGTATATTGTGACCATTTCTTTGGAATGATTCAGCGATCAAATTTCAAATTTCAATTGTGAAATCACTCAATCAATGTGGAAACATGAAATGTGATAAATCGTGTTTGTTATATTTTGTGTCGTTTTTCACGTTATGTTTCTCATGTTATGTTTCACTGTAGAATATAATGATGGGCTACTAACAATGTGTTAACAATGTGTGAGTTAAACAACTCGAGAAGTCGAATTTCAACACTCCATAATTCATCAAACGATAATAAATGTAATTGTAATAGTTTTAATTCTGATTTTGAGCATGACCCAAAAAATTAGTTTCTACTTGGGTATGAAGTCAACTGGAATTATTTTCACTGAATCGGTGAGAAATGCACCTAGGACTAAATAAAAAATGTATTCTTGTTGTAATGAGAATGTGAAGACACTCACAACTAAATACAATTGATTGGTGTGATATATCGGTATATTGGTTTTCAGCTAATCACTTTTATGTCCGTTCCAAGAAAGGTTCATTTGGAGTGACAGCACTCATGGCTCGGGTCCACTTCCTACCTAGGTTGACAAGTGGAAAGGGGATGATTTTCAAAGAGTTCCAGTGTCACCGCTAGATGGAGGAGTTTTCCAACTTATAATTTGGACAAAATCTAGTTACTGTAAGTTACATGACACATTTTGATCAAGGAAAACGGGAAGACTGTTGAATTATAGGCAAATCAAGATTTTGAATATTGATGAGAAAGGTTGAACTTAAAGATGTGCAATTGTAATTTTTTTCTAGTTATATTCGGTAACCGGGAATTAGGCGATGAAAACCATCAAATTGGCACTTTTTGATTCAAAAATTGCTCCATATTAAAATTATTCTTCAATATTCAACTAGGCATATCCAATTGTGAGAGTATCGTTTATCAATTGCTTTTTATCGCAAATCCGTAGTGTTTGTAGTTCTTGAGATATATGTGATGGAAGTGCACCCTGTACTCAACATGAAATCTGTCTAAGATGCGGGCTCTTAAGGACCGAGATGCGTGGCCGAGTGGTAACACACTGAACCTTCATTCGGGAGACCGGGGCTCGATTCCCACCATGATCGACCATCCTGACATGGGGTTTTTCGTGGTTTTCCTCTGTCGTTCAGGTTGTTACTGGGAAGGTTCCTTGACAACAGGCCTCGGTCGACTCCTTCCCACCATCCAAAACACCTAATCAAATAACCTTTCATCTCACCATCCCATCCCATCCCATCACCTCATTCATCATCCACCGACGCCAATAGATCGTAGCCATAGTATAGTGCGTCGTTAAACCTAATATATATGAAACACAAAACGCCAAGGAGCTGCATGCACGGTGCTTAGTATTCATCTTCAATATTTTTTTCCATCTCATGAGCCAGTAACCTAGGCCTATGATTGAATAAAAAATATATCGACTTCGAAATAATTTCCTACTCTTCAATCAATATGACATCATATTCATGGGTAATTCAATCGGTTCAATCGGTTTCAATCGGTTTCAATCGGTTTCAATCGGTTTCAATCGGTTTCAATCGGTTTCAATCGGTTTCAATCGGTTTCAATCGGTATCAATCGGTTTAAACCGGTTCCAATCGGTTTCAATCGGTTTCAATCGGTTTCAATCGCTTCTAATCGGTTTCAATCGGTTCCAATCGGTTCCAATCAGTTCCAATCGGTTTCAATCGGTTCCAATCGGTTCCAATCGGTTCCAATCGGTTTTGATACTCGAATGAATGTCATCTGATTTTTGGTATTCGCCGGAGTAGATATTATCTTTAAACTGATCGAAATTACGAAAATATAGAATGACATTTAATTAAAGAGCATAAAATTATCTTCGAGTTCATATGTTTCATTCAATCACACTGGTTCGAGAGTGAAGATACAAAATAGTGGAGATGAATTATTCTAGTTTCATGAGAACATGCCTCCCCCCCCCCCCCACCTTCCCCTCCTGATACGATATCAGTAAATAAACCTGAATCAGGGTTGTGACATTTTACCCCACCCAAAAAAAAAACGGTGAGATCTTCCACCACCTTTTGTTCCCTCACCGCTAACATTAATATACCCACATATTGAAGCTTTGCGAATATTTATTTATGTATCGATTAAATATCAGACGATACGTCTATGAGCAATTTCCAACGGAAAGCAGAAAGTAGAGAGCAGGTTCCAACGGAAAGCAGAAAGCAGAAAGCAGAAAGCAGAAAGCAGGTTCCAACGGAAAGCAGTAAGCAGAAAGCGGAGAGCAGGTTCCAACGAAAAGCAGAAAGCAGAAAGCGGAGAGCAGGTTCCAACGAAAATCAGAAAGCAGAGAGCGGAGAGCAAGTTCCAACGGAAAGCAGAAAGCGGAGAGCAGGTTCCAACGGGAAGCAGAAAGCAAAAAGCGGAAAGCAGGTTCCAACGGAAAGCAGGTTCCAACAGAAAGCAGAAAGCAGAAAGCGGAGAGCAGGTTCCAACGAAAAGCAGAAAGCAGAAAGCGGAGAGCAGGTTCCAACGAAAAGCAGAAAGCAGAAAGCGGAGAGCAAGTTCCAACGGAAAGCAGAAAGCGGAGAGCAGGTTCCAACGGGAAGCAGAAAGCAAAAAGCGGAAAGCAGGTTCCAACGGAAAGCAGGTTTCAACGGAAAGCAGTAAGCAGAAAGCGGAGAGCAGGTTCCAACGAAAAGCAGAAAGCAGAAAGCGGAGAGCAAGTTCCAACGAAAAGCAGAAAGCGGAGAGCAGGTTCCAATGGAAAGCAGAAATCAAAAAGCGGAAAGCAGGTTCCAACGGAAAGCAGAAAGCGGAGAGCAGGTTCCAACGGAAAGCAGAAAGGCGAGAGCGGAGAGCAGGTTCCAACGGAAAGCATAAAGCAGGAAGCGGAAAGCGGAAAGCAGGTTCCAACGGAAAGCAGTAAGCAGAAAGCGGAAAGCAGGTTCTAACGGAAAGCAGAAAGCAGAAAGCAGGTTCCAACGGAAAGCAGAAAGCAGGTTCCAACGGAAAGCAGAAAGCAGGTTCCAACGGAAAGCAGGATCCAATGGAAAGCAGGAAGCAGAAAGCAGAAAGCAGAAAGCAGAAAGCGGAGAGCAGGTTCCAACGGAAAGCAGAAAGCGGAAAGCGGGTTCCAATGGAAAACAGAAAGTGGATAGCGGAAAGCAGGTTCCAACGGAAAGCAGTAAGCAGAAAGCGGAGAGCAGGTTTCAACGGAAAGCAGAAAGCGGAGAGCAGGTTCCAACGGAAAGCAGAAAGCGGAAAGCAAATTCCAACGGAAAGCAGTAAGCAGAAAGCGGAGAGCAGGTTCCAACGGAAATCAGAAAGCAGGTTCCAACGGAAACCAGAAAGCGGAAAGCGGAAAGCAGGTTCCAACGAAAAGTGTAAGCGATAGTTGATATGTTTGGTTGACACCTTGATCAAATGTTGAGTTTTCGTCAGTATCTAACGTCTGTATGGTAGACATTTCAGCTGTTGGTGGGGTCGTTAAGCAGACAATAATCATCACCTAGCTGTTGGTGGGGTACCCTTTTAGTGCCAAGTGCCGATATATCATCACTGAAAATCTTGTTTGAGAAATGCCAAGTGCCGATATATCGGCACTTGCTTTGAACCAAAGTAGTTCCCAAAGTTTCTGTAAGATAGCGCTAGTAGTGACATATTCAGAAAGATGCTATTCACACGAATTTCGTGTCACCAAGTTCAATATTCCACCATTTTTCCACAGCCGTCTATGTTTGTTTACATTTGGCTGAAATATGACAATGTTATTCGAGTTTGTTTTCAAAATGGCGTGGTAAAAAAATGGGGTGGTAAGATCGCCCTTGTGGTGCCCAGTCCAAACGATCCTATCTTTCATCCATAGCCTTAATTGGGGAACAATGATTTTGTATCAAGTTTCGATGTTATTTAAAAAAAAAAAAAAAAAAAAATGGCGTCTTGTGGAAGACGTGATTAGGGATTTAGTAGATGAATCAGATAAGGAAGAAGTAAGTGACTTCTCGGAAGATGCATTATCCCATCTTCAGATGAAATAGTGATGCGAATGAAAGGGGCAAAGAGAGTGATGTACCTGATAAAAATGTGGCTAGGCCCACGCCCAGGCCTAGAGTAGGCCTAGTTCATGTCATGTCGTCGTCTTTTGAATGATAGATTGTAATGATTGAAATTCCACATAAAAATGAATGAAACTCATGATTCTTACTCAAAACAGTTCGTTCTTCATCATGCAATTCTTCAAAATAATGTTGAAAATTATTTGTTGTCTTGTACCATTGTCATAAACCCAACAAATATTTTGACAGTTGGAAAAAATAAAAATAAAAGTCATTTTTTTATTTATTGTCAGATCAAATATGAAATTTCAGTATTCCTTATCCCAGTGCTCATCCTTCCATCACATTTCAAAAAATATTTCATGAGAGTTGACCGAATGATTGGCAAGTTATGATTTTTTTTGTGATTTACTGTAAATCGGTCAAAACCTACCTGGCATTCTTATACACATTTTGGATCAAATCTGGTGGCACTAAAAGGGGCAAACAATAATCATCATCATCATCATCTATTTATTTGTGTGTATTCAATGATTGTCCGTTTGACTCGAACTGTCTGCTTTGGAATCTGTCGCCAGAAGGACGGAAGTTCGAGTCCCGTTTCGGGCATAGATTTTTATAAACTTCCTTTCATCCGATAGTTTTATTCATTTCCCCGCTCATTCGTCATCTCATATAACCTAGCTGTTGGTTGAGTCATTAAAAGTTGACAAGAAAATGAAAATATAATATATAATATAAAAAATTACCATCGCGACATTTTAAAATATGAATAAATATGAATAAATGGCCACCCGTCAAGAAAACATCTACAAATGGAATTAAATAAACATTTTCTAAATTCTTAGTACCCGTAACTGAGAATAAATCTCATCTGTCTAACTTTATATATATATACTAACCACCGTAGACAATATTAATACATTTATGATCATATAATTTATCAATTTATTACTTCAGTGTAATTTAACACATTTATTACGTCTTCCATTCAACTATTCTATTTCCCCTCCTTCTTGAAGTCGTTTATGAGTAAACAATTTCTTACAAAGTCATTCTAAGTGGCTGTATTAATGTATTCTGCTTTTTTTTTCACCTGAATGTGACTATTCTGTCATGGTATGCAATGGTTGGTCTATAAACTGTACAATCATAGTTATGATCAGTGCCAGTGTGATACTAATAGATACAGTTATACTGTACAAACTGATGGAAACGGTATGGATAGTTAAATGTGACAGAAAGGTAAACTGAATTATGGATAATGTTTCCTAATGGGAGAAATTCATTAATATAAACAGTGGAATATAATTTGAGGAATTTGGAATGTAATTAGTTTAATTGGATCGTTTAAGGTAACAAAAATCATCTTTTAAGAAATGCATGTGGCTATGTGAAAATACTGACAAGGTATTTATTTGTTTATAATATACATTAAAAATATTCATTAAAATTGGGATAAATACTAAACATTTTTACAAATAGAATACAGTTCTGAAAGCATTTAGTTCAGCTGAGAAAATATGTTATATCTTTGGTATGCTGAAAAGTCATATCTTTTACCATGGTTCTCAGAAGAGATCAGAATCGTATCTCAATTATTAACACTAACAGTAATGAGAGAAAATATATATTTGATACAATATTCATGTATTTATATTCTTTATTGTAATTTGAACATCAGTGAATATGAGTATAAATTATTATTTCAATTTTGTTCTGAAAAAATATTATATTCATCATCTATTCCAATTGGGGATGCAATAACATGTAATACGATTGAAATTTCTCAATTCTGTAATTCATTATCAATTTTAAAGTCCAGTTGACCTGAATGTTATTTGAAATTAAATAGTTTATTCTCAAAATATATAAACTATATTTCATGAGTATCACGTAATTTATTCATCTGATGAAAATACTAGACCTGAAACATCTTCATCTTAACTCGTTAACTGCATCACAATTAATATATCCATAAACCTAATAATCAAGGATACATTTTTTGTTTTCCAATTTCTAATTGAAGTTTCTGTTATTGAATTTTGACTAGTTTAACTTCCACAATCATCACAAAATATTATCTCCTATAATTCATGATTTTAATAATCATGGTTCCAATTGAGTATAAAAATAGTTTACACAAATTATTGATATACTAAGCTGGTCAATTTAACAATTCAATTGTCTTTACAAACCATATACAGAAACTAAGTACATATTTAAAACCGAATGTGTATGGCTATATGCCTATACATAAACTATGAATGCATATTCCTCAATCCTTATCTACACTTATTCGAGTATAGAATACATCAAATATATCTTCGTCAATTTGAATACCATTACTAATCATTTGATGAAATTGTTTTGGAGACAAAATCTTATCAATTCTACTTTCATATGAATCTTCTATTATTGGATGTACATCACACAGATTATTGTATTATTTTCATCGAATTGAATTTATATCTTCTGAAGAATTATTTGAATATATATACTTTTCCACCCTTTACAAATAGAGATTTTTCCTTTGATAAGTTACCATTGAATTTCATAATGATCGATAGTTAATCAAATACTCATGACACGATAACATCACAATAAAAAAGAGATACATTTAATAAAATTAGCGATCACATTTTCAAATTTTCAACATTTTCAACATTTTCAATTACTCAGAACAGTTCAAAATCATCTTTTTCCCCTCTCTAATAGATCACATAACGCAGATATATAAGTCTGTGCCATTTGTAAAGTCTCAAATTTTGACAGTTTATGATCCTCCCCCAACGATGGTATCACCTCTCTCAGTTTATCAAACGCTTCATTCAACCCGTTCATCCTCCGTCTCTCTCTTGCATTCGCCGCCAGGCGTCTCTTCTTCACCACCGGCGACGCTGGCCGGTCCACCCCCGTCGACAGAGCTCTTCGTCTACCCCCCCTTCCCCCCGCAAACCTTCTACCTCTTCCTACATTCCCATTCCACTCCAAACCGGAACGATTCAGATCGGAAATGAACGCATTTTTGTCATTGAATTTCCCACTTTTATCGCTGTAATTATTTGATTCTGATAAATAACCCTTTTCGTTGTCGTAATCGTAATTCTTAGTTCCCAATACACGTGTCTCATTCCAGTTGTACCGTTTACCTCCTATTGGATTCTTTCCCGGTATGCATTCCTGTTCGTTATTATCTTCAGGGATAAAATCAGGAATTTTAGTTCCTAGTATAATTCTACCCTCCTGCCATTTCGTTTCTGGCAGATATTCCTGACTGTATTCCTGATTCCGTTCCTCGTAGTTCTTATTCCCTAGTAATACATCGTAGTCCTGTCCTTGTTTCCATACTGGATCCTTAACGACCTCGTCAATGCTTCTGTCGGGAGATATCGACGAATTCCACTCGTCCAATTTGTAAATTAAATTATTATTATTCTCAGGTTTTTTATCTAATCTTTGAAACTTTCCGAGTTCACCACTGCGAGCGCTGTTTGCTAGATCGTAAAAATATTTATGTCTACCGATATCAATATTTGGATCACTATTTTGTCGATATAGAAGATTACTGTCATTATTATTATTATTATTATTATTCACTCTTCCATCACTTTTGAAATCACCCAATTCGGCATAGCGTTTAAGATTTTCGTAATGTCGATCGTCGTAGTTGTTTCTATCGATTGTTAAAGTAGATTCGTCTCTTATGCGTATGTTATTAAATTCTTCTTTCGGGACCTCGTTGTTGGCGTATCTCTTGTCACTGTTGCGGCGTAGGATGATCGGGAGAGCGGGAGTGTTAGGGGTGAGGGGGCGGAATGAAGTCGGGATGATCTGTCGATAGGGAGAGAAATGGTCGCCGGGAACCTCCTGGTCGTAGGGGGAATGCGGAGGTGGGATGAAATGTCTTCGATTGGTCGTCGATTGAAGCATTGTTTCTTCCAGGGTTAGTGAGTGATAACCCGCACTTACAAGTTCCATTTTATGACTGGTACACAGAAAAATAAAAATATGATTTTAATAAATATTTTCACACGTTTTGACACTTACATTTTTCTTCTTCATCACTTTATTTTCAAAAATCGTTTTTGAATCATTTTATTTTTCGCAATGTCTGTTATAAAATCTCAATCCAATCTACATTTTTCATTCCATTTTTAAAATAATCGGAACTTTTCTGACGAATATATTCACAGATAAAATCACTTCACCAAAAAAATCACACAACATTCGATAATCAATCACATTTATCAATCAATATGGATTATTGAATTAATAATATTTCAGAAGTTTATCCGAAAATGTATATAATTCTTCAGACGTTCTGTTGATGCACTTGCTCATACGTCCCAGTCTGGCATCGAACTAAGTGTCCATACTGTTCTTACCCACTACCTATGTGAGTCTTTTCCAAATACGGTATATGAAATTATTTACGAGTTAACACCATGGTCGTGACAGTTACCAATACTGCACTGTCAGTCCCACGGTTGTGAGAGAGAGACAGACAACAAACACACATCGAAAAAAAAAAATTAATATTTGAAAAATGTATTTTGTGTTGGTTAATTTGAGTTGGTATAAGATCAACACGTGATGAGATGATTGGACCAATCGGTGAAGTTCTTGAAATTCATGACTTTTGATTTGTAGCCGAATCGGGAGTAAATATATAATGATTATTTTTACTGTTAAGTTCGTAGAAAATTATGTTTCTTTTGTGTTTGTATTCAATCGATGCGTGAATCACTTCTGAAATGTTTTGTTAGCTTTTCTAAACAGTTCTCATTCAATTAATTTCTCTTGGAAATATTCCTGTAAATAGTTGATTGTCCCAATAATAAGGAACACGTGAATCAACTTATTAATGAATAAAAATAATCATTGTTTTTTCAATTAGAATGTCGATTATAAAATAGATTCAAATCACAACTAATCTTATCAACACTATCAAAATCAATCAACACTTTTTTTTGCACAACAATTAAAACATAAATCTTTTTCACCCCACTTTTTCTTCAGGTTCATGAACCTATTGCCAATGTCACGTTAGGCGCACTGAAACCTAAAACCACCACTCTTACTAAATTCAATACCAAAATTCTAATTTGTCTTCGAGTTTTAGTCACGTGGTCGTCGTATGAACCAATCAGAACGGAGTATTGTTTTGATAATAGTGATGTGATGAACATGAGGTAGGGGTGGAAAATGATGCTTGTGGTAGGGTTAGAGGGGGGGGGGGGGAAACGGGGAGGGGGAGGGGGAAACGGGGAGGGGGAGGGGGAAACAGCTGACGTGTAAAGCCACACCTGTTGACACTGGAAGTACGAAACCAATATGTTTATAATCAAGAGTAATTTCAGAGTCGACTATTAACTTTTACTTTTGATTGTTTTATTAATAGGTGTATATATATATACATATATATATATATATATATACATATATATATATGTATATATATATATATATATATATATATATATATATATATATATATATATATATATATGTATATATATATATATATATATATATATATATATATATATATATATATATATATATATGTATATATAAATATATATATATATATATATATATATATATATATATATATATACATATATATATATATATATATATATATATATATATATATATATATATATATATACATATATATAAATATATATATATATATATATATATATATATATATATATATATATATATATATATTCATATGAAAAAACGACCAAGACCAGACTTGGTAACACCAAGTACAGGAAGCCGTATTCTGCAAGTTAGTGAAACCAAACAACATCGGTGATTACCTATATCAAATCTTAGTTAGGGATAGTCACAGATTGGTATTTCGAGCACTAAGTCGTAATTAATATAGATACAGTGTATAGACTCATAATAACTGGCAAACAGTTAAGAGGCCGCAGGCGCGCTACACGCGCTCGTTGTTCGTTCGCTTCAGACTCGAGTTTAACATGCATCGTGTGCTAGGCGCAGCCCATAGACTAGCCCGCCGAACTCATATTCTCGTAAACGCCGTTAATTCCCTTACTCACACTTTTGATATATTTCAAAGTCCATATTATTTATCGGTATTCAAATATATATATCTAGGTTTCCGTAAACTAGAAATTTTTTCATTTTCCATTTGAAGAATTTGAAAAATTACAAATTTGTTGTTCAAATTCTGTAAATGCGAAAACCTCCCTCTTTCAATTATAAACAGAATGCAAAAACAATCATATTGATATCTCAAAAATTACGGCCGTGAGAGTTTGCGGCGTGAAATACGAGCGCCTGCGGCCTCTTAAGGTGAATTTAATACATATGATATAAATGTAATTATTTTCTACTTTGAATAATAGGTAGGAAGAATGGAAGTAAATGCCACAAATCTAGTTTATGATCTCCCATTCATTCATTAATTTATCATTTATATAGTATTCCATCGATTGTTAATTGATTGATTCATTTACACATATTCAAATGTTTTCCTATACAAAACCTGAAATCATGATAATGGAATAAGAAAAAAGAAAAAAAATTATCCATTGGTTACCTGTATATATTTCTTCAACGAACTGATTAACATAATATTCTGCATATCTAAGGTATTTAATTTATATGTAAACATCAGAAGTAGAATAATTGATTGAGATGTTTATACTGATGTATGTATAGGATGAACTAATGAACATTTAATCTGTACACTTCTTAGTAGAAACTAAGGCTCCACATTATTGAGTATAACATGACATTTCTATTGACTACTATAATATGTTATTGTATTCAACTATATACTGATGACTACGATCTATTGGCGTCGGTGAATGATATATGAAAGGTTATTTTATTAGGTGTGTTTTTGGATAGTGGGAAGGAGTCAGTCGTGGCCTGTTGTTGAGAAAGCATTCTAGTATATCGACCTAAACGGCAGAGAGAAACCATGGAATTCCCTTTCAGGAGGATATAATGGTTCAGTGTGCTAGCCACTCGACTACTATTCTCAGTACTATGTATGTTTGTTTTTTCAAACTGAAGATAAATCGGAACTACTGATGGTTGGTGTTGGACGATGGGCGAGACGGTCGATCGAGACCCGCAACTTCAGAATAATTATATGTGTTGGGAAGATGGAAGTCCAATCTGGGACTGGAACCAGTCTGCGGTAAATCATATCTGTACTTTCATGGGGTCAAAAATGATTTAAAATTGTGAAAAAAATGTGAAAATGGTTTGTTGTGCCAGAAACAAATTTTGAATAAATAAACGGATGAATGAATAATTGAATGAAATAAAAAAGATGAATGAATACAACAAATTGATGGATAAGAAGAAAAAAAAGAAGAAGCAAAAGAAGAAGATTCAAGTTCTTCTCCCAACTGTGAATGTTTGAATTGTTTTCTAAACCTGACATTATTATCTTGTGATTCATTGTCTGTTAAATGAGTTATCCTATTTTTAATTCTTCGTTGGGGTGTTAAGATCGCCCTTGTGGTGCCCCGTCCGAACGATCCCATCTTTCATCCATAGCCTTAATTGAGGAACAATGATTTTGTATCAAGTTCCGATGTTATTGAACAAAAAAAATATATATTTGGATATATCATAGAAACGGTTTTTACTCATAATATTGTGTTCAGGATTTTGGGAAACTGAAATACTTTTATCTGCGGCGGAAATGTATGATTACGGACAGCGCAGTCCTGGTGTTGCAGTTCATTGGTTTTAAATAATTAAAATGGGGTGGTAAGATCGCCCTTGTGTTGCCCCGTTCAAACGATCCTACTTTCCATCTTAGCCTTAATTGGGAAACAATAATTCTGTATTAAATTTCGATGTCATTAATAAAAAAATCGAGTCCCGCTCTACAAAATTGTTTTTTGTGAAGATCATTATATGTACACTTGATGTCACGTAAACTGATCGACCAAGATGTTGAAAAACACAAATCAAAAACATATTATCAACCCAAAATCACACAACTTTTTTTCTCAATACACATCGAAACTTGATACAAAATCATCGTTCTCCAATCAAAGGTTTGAATGTGAGGTAGGATCGTTTGGAGGGGGCACCACAAGGGCGATCTCACCACCCCATATTACCTACTGGAAAAAATGTACGTACACTAGACATTTTTCAAGTAAATTGTTTTTAAAAAATTGCCATAACATATCCGAAGATTTCATTCAATTGTGAATTTATATTTCGGAGCGTTGATTTCCTATGACCTCAATCAACGACTCGCAGTCTCCGCCCCCATGACGTCACAAATCATACCGTCCAATCAACAGGGCTGTTAGAACCGTAGTCAAATTCAAATATCCAATCGGGGTATCTTGAAGTTACCACAAATGATATAGATCCAACTGGCCTACTGGTGAAGCCACGCCTATTTCGAGTCGTCAATTGACGACTCGCAGTCTCCGCCCCCTTGACGTCACAAATCATAACATCCAATCAACAAGGGTTGTTAGAACTGAGGTGAAATTTGAATATCCAATCAGGGTGTCTTTAAAAAATGACCTCAAGTGGTATAGATCTAGAAGGCCGACTGGTAAAACCACGCCCATTTCGTGTCGTCAATTGTATTATGAGGTTACTCTCAACTTGGCCGTTGATAAAAATCATCACCACTTTTTTTCTTCTTTCGTCATGTTTTCACCAATTATTTCATTCAAAAATTCGTTTAAAAATTCAAACATTTAAAAATGTTCCGGAGAGCGTCTCATATTCACCTTATTTCCAGATCACTCGCTACGATACACAATTAAAATCGACATCAAATTGGGAAGGGTTTATTTCGTACTCACGTAATCATTAAACATTTGCACTACTATCACCATCTGGTTTGTATCCTTATTTAATATATTATCTTCATCACTGTTACACTCAATGTTGTATATATGTATTTTTAATTTTCAGGTCTATTCAGGTTCCAAATTACGATGTGTAACTAGAATTGACATGTATTATGTGTTCATGTCTGATTGATAATCATTGTTTTTCTACCACAGACAAACCCAATTTGGCTTTGTGGGTCATAGTATGGAATGTATGTATGTTTTTATTTAATATGTCGATAAAAGAGATTAACGATGATGAAAAAAAAAATCTGGATTTTAGTAGTTATGAACATATCATCAGAAAATATGAACAGCTATCTTCATTCGATTATTCAATTGTGATGATTATTATTTTTGTGACACCATCAGATTGGTGATTTCATCCCCCATTCTAATTTTCATGACAAATACTAATATTTTAAAAATTCCATCATTTTTAATGTGTTCCGGACTTTCGGAAACTGAAAGACTGTTATCTGCCGCGGAAAGTTATGGTTACCAACAGCGCAGTCCTGGTGTTTAAGTTAATTGGTTTCAAATATATAAAATGGGGTGGTAAGATCACCCTTGTGTTGCCCCGTCCAAATGATCCTACCTTTCATCCTCAGCTTTTATCGGGGAACAATGATCTTGTATCAAGTTTCGATGTTATTAGAAAAAAAAAGTCATCCAATAAATCAGTTGAATTGAGAAATTCAAAGTAATTGTCAGAGAGTTTTCAGTCATCTGACAATGATTAACTCAGAAAGGTTTTCATGAACAACTGTCGCCTGGAATTAGAGTAATCATTACAATCTATAATATTGTGTTTCACAGTTTCAAATTGCCTGCATTGTATCGTGGTTTGATTGGTTCTAATGTATGTTACTTATATCCACAAGAAAAAAAATCAGGATAGTATGTTTAGGTATAATAAAGTATCTTCACCATTCATGGGTCAAAATTATAATTCAATTAGGGTTTACTATATATATTCTTTGATATTTTTATACCGTTAAATCTTAACTATAGATATATTTAGTTTCAAAACCTTTGATATTACTTACCATACCTCAATGAGAATGCAAAAACCTAAATTCAAGGGTTATTCACATTAAACTCGATCGACCGTCTTTCCAGTTCATTATCACTAACGCCCGGGTGTTCCGATCCACGCTATCACGTAGTATAAGTAGCTTCCTATCCAACATCTGTGCGTCTCTTCTTGAATAAGTCTTGAGAGAGCTTCGCACTCGATTTACCGAAATAACGTCATTTTCATGATTTTTTCGGAAGGCAAAAATACATCCCAAAAAAATTGTTGGATGAGCGTAGCGAAGATTCCATTTCACATACAGAAAAAAATGGGTTTGGTTTCTATGTTGTTGTTTTTTGTAATTTTGTGCGCGGCATACTGTAATTTATTACTTAATTATTACATACTTAATTATTGAGGGTACCATTTTGAAGATTGAGATTATTGAAATGTATTAAGATGTTCCGATAGTAGATTACAATTTTGATATATCATGTCTTTCCAAAGTGACAATGTCCAGTTGATCCCATTCTGAGAGCTGGTTGAAGACAAATAGCATGGGTAATCATGGTGTGAGCTCTTCGAACTATTTCCGTGTTCGCATTGATCGACTCACATGCGCTATTAAAAATGATCAAAATTGGAATGAACCATAAATTATAAATACTCTTGATGAACTCACTCTCTCTCTATCTATCTCTCTCTCTCTCTCTCCTAATTCATATATATATATATATATATATATATATATATATATATATATTTATATATATATATATATATATATATATATATATATATATATATATATATATATATATATATATATACATACCGTATATATATATATATATATATATATATATATATATATATATATATATATATATATATATATATATATATATATATATATATATATATGATTTCAAAATTGATTGAATATGATTGGAATCACATGACCCAACAGCTGGGATAGCTGGGAGATGTCGATCAGGCAGTACAATTTCCTGTCAATTTGGGGTGCGATCCACAAGTCTTGAAATGTGTGACTGTACGAAAGATATCAACAAATAAAACTGTTCAAGAAGATCTTCCTCTCTGGCGTAATGGGTAGCGCGTCAGACCGGCAATCTGGAGATCCGGGTTCAAGTCCCGGGGGAGGTCGCAATTTTTAAACAGTTTTAAAAATCATTATATATATATATATATATATATATATATATATATATATATTCATATATACACATATATATATATATATATATATATATATATATATATATATATATATATATATATATATATATATACGTACATATATATGTATACGTATATATATATATATATATATATATATATATATATATATGTATATATATATATATATATATATGTGTATATATATATATATATATATATATATATATATATATATTCCGTACGTATACAAATACATAAAACATGACCGATCTTTCTATTTTAATGATGATCCCGATCGACCGTCTCATGTATTCATTATCACAAACGGTTGGAAGTGTTGATCGACCCCTTTTTCAGAACACAATATTTCACGTTACGGTCGTACTTCCACAATTTAAATGATTCAACAAATGATAATTATGTTCAAATATTTTATTCGAAACTGCCATGACTTGTTTCGAACGTCTGTTCTCTCCATATACGTCAACATCAACGGTCAGAAGTTCTGATCCATCAACATTCTGAAATAATTAGAAATATATTTCAAAAATAAAAATTTCATTTTCAAAACAATAGTTACATTTCATTAATATGCTTACACGTCTTCATTGTTTCTTTCCTTCATAACAGATGTCTATTTTATTTTCGGTAAAAGAGTTTTTATGTCATCTTTACATTTTTTTGGTGCTAGTATTTATTGTCATTTAAAATACTTTAGATACCGTACGGTACTGTTAAGTGTCCTTCGGGGGTTTGAGTGATGAAGCGGGTGGCAGAGGGGGGGGGGGGGGGCGAGACAGTTGAACCACCTTAAAAATACAACAACGTATTCGACACCGACAGACATCAAGATTCAATCAGTGTTGAAGAAATACTGTTATTGTTTTTTTTTCGCAATATTGTATTATCTTTGTTAATATAATAGATTATAAAAGAATGGACGATGTTTGAGGAGATATGAAACGTGTTGGCCTGTAGTTGAATGGGTGAGATAATGGAGATAACGACCCAGTAGTTTAGATGGCGACTTGTAATTGAGATAATGGGAAGAATGGAGCACGGTTTGTAGATGGAAACTCCGATATAGCTCATAGCTAACATTTTTTAGAAAATCTTTATTCAGTTTATTGTATATTTGTATGAATTATTACAAATATTTATGATTGATGGTGTTATATTCTCCAATATTCATTTTGAAAAATGGTTTTGAAATATGATTCAAATATGGATCATTTCATCCTTGATTGATTCACATTTTCAAATTTGATTCTCATTCTCAGAAAATGTTAATATGTTGTTAACCATATTGTATGTTTTTTCAATGATATTCGATTGAAGGTTCACAGTATCATAACTGTAATATCTCTCCATGTACGTAAGTTGGATGGATATAGGATTCTTGTCACCCAATTTATTTTTAATACTATAGAAAATCGTGAAAAATGACCCACTTTTAATCATTTTCAATCAGCAATAATAAAATCTCATCGACTCTTTTCAAAAACCAGCAAAATTTCTCTCCATCGTCAATAAAGAGTTGAAATCATTAAAATAATTAATAATGTTCCATACTAAATGACATATATGGTGAGCTGAATTCTTTGACATCATTAAATATCGTCAATAATACGCCAGAACGTTCGAATTTTGAAAAAAAATGTCAATCAAATCAATTTATCACTGCCTTCTTGTGACATAAGTTGACAGTATTTAACGAAATTGAAACTTCGATTGTAACCGATAGAGCCACCGAATAGTTTTTATGTCAATTCTTGCTGTCAAGTTTTCAGCTTGTTATTATACTTTTGCCCCTGTCGCGGTTTGTAGTTTTGTCTTTTGAGGTGTTTTGAACAATTTTGAAAATTTCATTAGTTGTGCACTTAATGATAGTACTTTCGGCTAACGAGATTTTTGTGGTAGCTGACAGAAAGAAAATGCCGACAAAAAAGAACATAATCTCAAATCATAACTGCTTTGCCACCTCGAACCTTTTGCTGAAATGCTGTCAAATGAAGGGTTTTTAAGTGACCTAATGACAACAACGAGAAGGGTGATGGTTCTATATTGATTGAGTATTGCAAAATAATGAAGTCAGTGGAACTACCTTCGTTCTTCAACCTTATAATATCTACTTTTATATAATTTAATGGAAATTTACAGTGATATTTATTTCTATTTCTATTTTGATGCTCCGATAATATAGAATGCAATCGTTAATTTCTTTATTGGTCGTATGATAGGTCTACTTGTGAGAAATATTATGTATATACGGGGAATTCAAATGTGAAATAACATACTCGAGCATTTATCTATAAGGTGAATACAAAAAAAAAAATTAAAAGTGAGTCTTCAAGTTCCAAATGAAATACACACATCAAAATGTTATGAATTTAAAAGTATTTCCAATATTTTTCCTATAAAAACTTACATTTCAAAACAAACTCACCCCTTTTCCTTACAAAATTTCAGTTAATAATTTTTTTTGTTAAAAAATAAGCTATCTATTACAGAATATAATACTATATATACACCTCCCTCCCCACACCCCTTGTGGCTCGTGCCCTTAGCGCCATATGGTCAGTGGGGGTATCATTAACTACCAAAGCGTTGTTGAGCGTGCGCCTCCCCCCCCTCCCGCCCCCCCTTCATTGTTGTGTTACACATAAAAGTCGTCTGCCAGCTCTCTATATGCTATTGTGATGCACTCAAGAGATATCCTGTTTTTCTTTTATTATGTCTATTAAATTAACTACCTCACTTAAATATGTATTTTGTAGGTTCATATTTTTTGGGGGAGTCTGTTTTTTTCTGGTCTTGTAATAGTCCACCTGTCTGAGAAATGGGAGAATATCGTTTGTTAGTGAAGACGCGACAAGACGACAATATTTGTCTTTGTGAATTGTGAAGACATTTGATGGTTTTCAAGCATTTGCGGTTTGATAGCGACCCCATCAGCAGCCAGGTTGTTTGGGAATTTGAATGAGTGGGTTATACATGAACGTTGATTATACAAATAGATGTATTGTGCGGGAATCGAACTCATGCCCGATTTGAGTTCATATTTTTAACGCAGCATGCTTTGACGGAACGTTTACTGATTTTTGTATTTCTAAAAATCTATTGGGAATGTTTTCTCGATATATTTAGGAGCTGCCTAAAATGTTGGAAAATGTATTCGAGAAGAATGAATTTGATCGAGTTTTTTCAGCCGTTTTGTTATGTTTTTTTCTATAATAATCATAATAATTGGATGGACAAAGCGAAGATTCAATTTGACTTTACTTGAAAAAACGGGGTTGCCGTTTTTTTAATCGTTTTCCACAAGTCAAACGAAAAAAGGGACGTTACTTGGCAAACACTTATTCAATCATCCAACTCGATACTGTATATAGTTGTGAGGCGCAATCTGCTTTCGACAATTTATTTGAATCACTTTTGAGTTATAGATAATTTTCGAAATTTTTAGAGCCCCGTAAGATTCACCAAGTCAGAATATAAATATTGCGAGCAATTCTACTTTGAATAGATTGAAATTAGAATTCAATACTCATTGTTTCAAAGTTTCATACGAAGCCGTTTCAAGGATGAAAATTAGAACTTTTTTTTTCAATTTCAATTGAAAACCTCTATCGAGAAATATGTGAGAAAGACGATCAACGGTTTGAACCAATCACAGTTCGCAGAATGATTGAAATCATCAAGAGGTTAATCAGGGAGGCAGTGGGTTGATGGATCAAGAATCAATAAGTGCACCACATCTTCACCCTTCTTTTCCAGTGCATTTCATATAATGACATGCATACATAATCATTACACGAGGCGAAAAGGTCAATTGGTGACGCAAAAACGGAAGAATATATACTTCTTGAGCAAGCCATTAATGTTAGGGGTATTATTATTATTATTATTATTTTTATTTTTTTTAATTTTTTTTATCGTCATTGTTGATAATAAGATGATATTTAACACGCCAATACAAAAAACACAGACACACATATCACAAGATACAAAATACATCACAATACATACATATTTAAACACATATAAGTTTAAAATCTATATCAATACATAGTTTAAAAAACAGCTCATGCGTGTCATCTAAAAACTCTTTTATACTTTAATAACATGCATCTGAAAGTGATTTGTCAAGACCGATTTCGAAAGAATTTCCCTTCTCTTGTTTCATTGTCATGGGCAAAGAATGGTAGAATTCTATTCCTGAATAGATGGGGCCTTTTTTAAAATTGAAAGATTATAAGTTATCACTTTAATGTTATTTTGTCTGGCGTTATAATTATGTTCCTCGTTAAAATCATGAATGAGGTATTTGTTGTTCATTGACAAAGTTGAAATACAGTACTTTTCAATCAGTGGTTTACATGAATCTTTGTAAAATATATCTGCACATGGATCAAAACTATAGCTTTTGCAAGCTTTAGCTTTTGGTACATCGCTTTACAACCAAGTTCTATAGCATATATTACAAATGTGACAAGCCATTGAGCAGTTTAAGAGATCTCTGAAAAATGTCATTATGCAAAATGTATAATATGGTAATTGAGGAGTTCTATGAATGCTGCAAGCATACTTAATAATGTCATTTTGAACTATTCAAAACATATTACTTTCATTTCAAACCACAAATTGACACTTCAAACTATAACCATATAAACCAATTGACAATTCTAACTTTTAATTTCAATTTTTACTCTCAATTAGGCCCATAACCTTTTGATTTTGATATGTAATGTACTTTTTAAAGTGACTTGATTTTTGTACTTGTTCTCAATTCTGATACTTGACTTAAGAGGTTGCCAGGTTCATAAAAAATAATATCTACAATTCATTTTAATTATTGTGTATTTTCTTGTTTGTTTGTTGTGTGTGATTCATAATCTTTTATTTTATTCTTGACTGTCTGTATGATTCACTGAGGAATGTTCCATTTTATGTTGTAATCTTCTTGGACAAAAATGAAAATAAACAAATGAATAAATAGATAGATGAGAATAGAATCTCGCTAAATCCTACAAGGCTTATGCTGCAATTTCCTAGTGATAGAATCTTTCTTTACTTCCAAAATGTGAATGCAATTAATAAAAACATACCCTTCAGGCGTATAACACCTTATATAAGCCTCAATAGAACCCAAATAACAACTCACAATATTTTTAATAATAACAGTATACATATTCTGCATGTATAACATTATAAAAAAAAACTATAACTTTCGTGAAGAAAATTTGTATAAATTACTCTGAAAAATAATGAAGATGGATATAAGAATTTCCAAGACACTCAAATTATCACTAAAAACGTGAATGTATACTTTTTTCAAAAACAGTTATGAAAATAGTTTCGAGAAATTTTGCACGATTAAATTTACGTGTTTGGGTTTGCACTGCAGGGGGGATCAAACTAATTTCACAGTCAAATATAATTTACAAGAAAATTGTCTTATTATCCGTATCAAACGAGAATTTATGTGAAGACATTATTAAAACATTCTATTTTCAACAGACTAACTGTCCAGTGTTATGTTCTGTATTGAATAATGGAATAAACCGGTAGTTAAATATGTAGTCTTAATTGTTGGTTCACATGTCATATCTCTTGACACTTTTATTCTTTCAGAGTGATTTACG
>OZ023335.1:3593563-3611063 GCA_964007535.1 Brachyptera risi | reverse complement strand
TTATATATACTACATCAGAAAGCATTCGTGTGTTTATACTGAAAGACTTTTATCTACGGCGAAAAATTATGGTTACAGACAGCGCAGTCCTGGTGTTGAAGATCATTAGTTTTAAATACTCAAAATGTGGTGGTAAGATTTCCCTTGTGGTGCCCCGTCAGAACGATCCTAACTTTCAGCAATAGCCTCGATTGGGGAACAATGATTTTGTATCAAGTTTCGATGTTATTAAAAAAAAAAAAGAAAGAAAGTTTTCTTTCAACGAAGTAGGCCATTTATCAACTTGAAAAAACACGAATAGGCATTTATCGTATATTTTATATAGAGCTGTGGTATTTTCCAGGCATTATATATTTCCATATTGAGATTCACGATAAGAAACGCAACTACATCCTTCAAAAGTGAACGCCATCTTGCAAGACTCTGCAAGATCCTTCAAGTCGCAGCGAAATAACGAAATGATCAAACTATTTACAATTATGATTAGGTTGGTAGAAGACCTTCTTCTTTCGTGGATACAAGTATGTATATACCGAGACGCGTGGCCGAGTGGTAACACACTGAACCGTCATTCGGGAGACCGGGGTTCCATACCCGCCATGGTCGACCATCCTGACAGGGGTTTTTCGTGGTTTTTCTCTGTCGTTCAGGTTGATACTGGGATGGTTCCCAAACAGCAGGCCACGACCGACTCCTTCCCACCATCCAAAACACCTAATAAAATGAACCTCATCTCATCATCCCACCATCTCATTAATCATCCACAGACGCCAATAGATCGTAGCCAGCAGTATAGTGCGCCGTTAAAAACCAATATAAAAAAAGAAAAAATATATCGGTATATTTGGACAATCCCAGGATGAATATTTCATGTAGGCCCCTGGAATGAGGAAAATATTTCCGTTCTTTTGAAATGTGTTCAATCCATTAGGAAACATCTGAAATTGTTCAAAAATCAACATAAGCCCACATGAATTTCTTGAAATTCTAAAAATAAAGTAATTCAGTTCTAAATGAACCATAATTTTTCCTAGAATGAATGAAACTTGATTTTCATTTCCCACTATTTCAATCTGTTTTCATTTCACTCAAAATAAAATAAGATATTCGTTCAATCCACATTGTGATTATAGTTGCATGACATTTTTCCTACTCATTATTGGATGTGTGTAATTGAAGACTTCTTTCGGCCATAATCGAGAATTTCGTTGTTTGAATACGCTCCACAGGTTGTAAAGCAAAACCTAAAAAAAATAATAAAAAAATTGCAATATTAGCATAATTATTTTTTAATCATCATTTTATGCCATTATGTATTATTTATCTCTTCTTATTCATAACTGGGCAACAATCTATAATCAACGTGGATTCTGATTTTTTTTTCTATTAATTTTTGGAAAATACTCATAATACAGGGTGTTTTCGTGGTTTCCCTCTGTAGTCTAGGCTAATGCCGGGATGGTTCCCACAATATAGGCCAAGACCGCTTCCTTCTCACTATCCTTCCATTACCCATAAAACTTTCATCTCATCATCCCATCATCTCATTAATCGTTCATTCAACGCCATTAGATCTCAGTCATCATTACAGTGCGTCGCTAAAACCCAATATAAATATATATATATATATATATATATATATATATATATATATATATATATTCATATATATATATATATATATATATATATATATATATATATATATATATATATATATATATATATATATATATATATATATTAATAGTAATGTTTTCGGACACACTTGTGTTATCTATGTAATACATTTTATTCTTCTAAAGTTTCAACGTGATTTGCACACGTCATTATCAAAGAAAATATTATCCTAATATGAAAAGTAAATGAAAATATGACAACTATAACAATATAAAACATTTTCCAAAACATATATATATATATATATATATATATATATATATATATATATATATATATATATATATATTTATATATATATATATATATATATATATATATATATATATATATCGATCATCTTGATCCATCATATTACTTTTTCCTACAGTTAAAATGAAGCCAGCACTAATTTGAAATCATCCGAAACCATACGTTCCCAAACAAAAAGTCCTGCTTCTTCAATATTCCTCTCTATTTTTGATCACACTATAAACCCAGGTAAATGACCTCTAATTTCACGATTACACCGTGTCGATATTATATTATTACTACTACATACACTGTAATGCATTCACACATTTCCTCCAATGACTCGTCATTTATCTGGTGGTCAAGCCAAAGAGACTTATGGCAATTTAATTGGTTTAAATACAATTCACATCGGAGTCATAAGTGGTGCCTTTGGGTGAATGTTCGAAACGGTCGAGCGTTGATGATGGAAGATAGGAGGAGACGATTGATCGTCGCGGCAGCGTAGCAATCAGGAAGCGAATACATAGCAATAACATGTCAAATTGTTCGATGATTTTAAGTATAATTTTTAATTGTGAATAGATTTATGGTTGAATGAGAAAGGTTAAATTATTGGGTTTTGATTTTTATATGAACATATTTTGTATATTAGGTTTAACGACGCATTCTACTGATGACTACGATATATTGGCGTCAGTAAATGATATATGAGATGATGGGATGATGAGATGAGAGTTGGGTTATTTTGTTAGATGTTTTTGGATAGTGGGAAGGAGTTGGTGGTGGCCTGTTGTTAAGGAACCATACTATAGTATAATACTGGTATATATAGTATACTAGGAAAACGCAGGATGCGCGTTGTGAGATGAGCTTAGAAGTATGGAAATGTAGAATAAAATATATTGAAAAATATTTCTGTCAGTTCAATTTACATCTACGGGCCTTGGATTACTTCAAACGTTGAAAAATCTTACCTGCAACTTGTTGATATTTATAGTGCTGCAACCTGTCACATATACACTTTGCAAATCCAATTGATCCAAATATTCAATAAAATTTACACTTTTATTGCGTTTTCTTTTTATTTCTTATTCGATTGTCGCAAAAATCTCTGAAAAGGTGTATAATAGTATTTTTCATATTCGGTGAAAATTTGAGAGCTTTTGAAAAATTCTTGTTTTTCAAGTATTTTTCCTCCGGGTTATTCTTATGAGGATTTTTCATACTTTACGATTTTTTTCCGGTGAAACCTTTGACCGATTTTTCTTAATAACAATTCCAGTCTATTCTGGTATAGCAGAAATATGTAGAAAAAGTTTCAATTTGATTGGTACTTTTTGTTGACCTGTATGCCACGCACAAAATAATAAAAAAAAACACATGAACCATAAGCCAATTTTTTTCGGTATGTGAAATGGAATCTTCGCTACTCTCATCTAACTAGTAGTGGTGAACCACGGAAAGAATTGATGGTCGACCATGGCGGGAATCGAACCCCGGTCTCCTGAATAAATTACGGTGCAGTGTATCAAGCACATGGCCACTCGCGTCTTGGTGATTCTCAAAATGATTTTCAGAATCAATTGAGAAAATTGAGAATATTCAGTTCGTACATTTTTTTGAATGTCTGGAGAAGTTAACTCATATTCTTTTTTTTTCTCAATAACTATAATATTCAATAATATCATTATATATAATGATATAATAATATTCATATTTTGAATTTTAGAGAACAATTCTGATTCTCATTCCCTGTATCCAATGAAAATTGAATATTAGAATATATACTATTCCAAGGAAATTTTTAACAGTAATATTCTCGAGTTAATTCCACCATTAGGAAGAAAAAACCTTCATTGGTCCCTGACTAAATCATAAAACACGATAGCAATCAGTATAAAAAATACATAGAATAATATAGAGAAATAGATTGAAAATATGACATTATTATTATTATTATTTTTTTTTTGGAAGAAAAAACCTTCATTTGGTTTTCTATTGAAAACTTGAATCAAAATCTGAATATAGTCTGAATTGAATATAAATTTCCAGGTCATGAGATGCTTAATCTGAATTCAATAAACTCCGCTCAATTCATCAATCTAGAAAAATCAACGAACGTATCATACCGACCTACACTTCACTTTCTACAACAATTGATTTTTTGAATATGCTTTTCGGGCAATTCGTCACAGACCAGGTAAACTCTTCCACATTTTTGTTCTATAAACGAAAATAAATTCCGTATGGAATTTCAACATTCTAAGTTATATCACGTATCGCACGTACGCGAAATACGTGTAAAATACTGTTGAAATGACTATAGACAAGATATGCAAGGGTACAGGAACACATGTAGACACCAAACTCAATCAAAGAAAACTGTAAAAGAACGGTAATTTTATTACGTGATTTTTCAAAACTTGTCAATCATTGAAAAATAATGATTTTTTCGTATCCATAGATATAATATTGATTGTTGATGAATTTAGACTAGGCAAACGCCAAATATTCGTTGTAAGATGAGCGAGATATCTGAATAAGGTATGATAAGAGTCCCACATTTGCTACTTTATCGACTTTGGTATTCTAAACACTTTCATTTGCTACTTTATCGACTCTGGTATTCTACACACTTTGTCCTGCATTTGCTACTTCATCTTCTCTGGTATTCTACACACCTGGAAGAATATAAAGAATAGTTCATTCTTGGGCAAATATCGAATCTACAAAGCAGTGAATCTTGGCAACCCAATTCTGCTTTTGATCATTTCCATATATTTGATGAATAATTACAGTTATTTCAATTTTTTTCTTCAAAACGGCTGGTTCGAATTTCTTACAAAATGATGGTTATATGTATCGTTCATGTTTGAACATTCAGAGAAAATTTGACTCTTTCTCGAAGAGATTTCATTTTTTCAAATTTTCTTACCGAGCCTAATCTTATGGGGTTTTAAAAAACTTTGACATGATGTTTCTTAAAATCTACCCAACCGATTCATTCCAAAAACTATACAGTTCTAAATTGTAACAGTTTGCCCGTATAAAAAAGTTTCATGTTGATCAGTTGAACCATACGACCTGTGCAGTGCTTACAGAGAAAAAAAACGAACAAACAAATAAAAAAACACACATACAAAGCTGTATGAGAGTGGGATGAAATCTTCGCTACGCTCATCTAATGATCTTGCAATATGAATTACTAGGCAAACGCGTTATGTGTTGCCGCGTTGATGGATGAGCTGGAACATATCCTTATCTTTGGATTGGTTATTATATATATATATATATATACACCTTGAGATCCGAACCATTACTTCATTGCCATCTTATTTGCCATTAATAATTTATATGATAATAAAGAAGGCTTTGTTTTAATCGTTTACAATCAAGTGGTGACACTTGTTGCTTTGATTTAATAGGTATCTTAAAAGCTTTGAATAATTTACACAAATAACATTATATATTTTTTTACATCAAAACGGCTGATCCGATTTGATTAAAAGTTCGGAATAATGTGTATTATTATGTTGTTCGAGTTCTGTGAGAATTTGAAAAATTTCGGAGAACATTCACTTTGTCATTTTTTCCGCCTGGCTTATTCATATGGGTTTTTTGAAAACTTCAAAATGATTTATCTCAAGAATTGTTGAACCGATTTTGCCTCAAAACTATACAGCATCAAGTCAGATAGGGGTTCATGTGTGTGCCAAGTTTCATCATGATTTGAATCTCTGTTTGACCTGTAGAGCGCGAAAAAAAAAAAAAAAAAAAAAAAAAAAAAAAACACCTTCGATTTTTCAAGTACAGTGTAATTGAGTCTTCGCTACGCTCATCCAATCATTGTATGATTTTCTTCTTGAATCAGGGGGCTCAGTAGCATCATTTTATGATATCATAGGCCTATATATATATATATATATATATATATATATATATATATATATATATATATATATATATATATATATATATATATATATATATATATATATATGTATATATTTATATATACATATATATCTATATATATATATATATATATATATATATAGATATATAGATATATACATATATATATATATATATATATATATATATATATATATATATATATATATATATATATATATATATATATATATATATATATATATATATATATATATATATATATGTATATGTATATATGAATAAATTTCCGTTAATCCATTCTTCCAGAAGTTAACAGCTGTCGTTAAGCTAACTGATCGACTGTTCAACCGTATATTGGTAATATGCACTCATGACTTGTAGATTTCATGAATGAAATGTTTTTAATTGGTATATGTGAATTGTGTTGGTATTTTTTTCTTCTTATCAATTAATTCTTATATTCAGTTTCAGCGACGCACTGTAATGATAACTAAGATCTATTGGCGTCCGATGAGATTCAAAGATAATGAGATAAAGTTTTGTTAGGTAACGGGAAGAATGGTGGGAAGAAAGCGTTGTATATAGAAACCATCCTGGTATGTATAGCCTGTCCTACAGGAGAAATCAAGGAAAAGCTTTATACAAATGTACGGTGGCAGGGATCGAACCAAGGTTCGATTCACCTCTACATGAAGGAAGAACATCAACACTGAGCCAACTGTACTGGTTAGTATTCCCTTGAATAGTGAATAACATCGGTTAGTGATTGAAAATAATCACTCTTCAGGGAGAATCTCTCATCGATGTTTACTTTCAGAAACTTTTTTGATTTTCGAAAATATAGAAAATATAACTTTGTCATTGTTTTAGTTGTACAGGCAATGGAAAAATTTGCTGGCCTCTACTTTTGAACGGATGCCGAATAATTGTGAATATACTTGAATGAAAAAAGAGAACCAATTGATCTTGAAAATGAATCGTCAAACAAATGACACAAAGACAGAAAGTTTCCATCAACTAGACTGTCTGCAAGGCGGAAAACCTCGTCATAAAATCAATGGAAGCTACGATTAAATAATGCAGAAGATAATAATTAATGATGATAATGATTGTATAAATTACGGTATAATGAAAGTCAAACCATTTTAAAATCATTTTGTAAAAGTCCACATGAGATATTCACATTGTAATATACCATTTCCGAAATGAATGAGCCATCTAGCGGCGATCGTTTGAACTAGAACGGGATGTTATTACCCGAGTTCGAAAGTCCTATGCTGCCAATGCTATTTAGCATGTTTGAATCATATTATTGTGCGTTACAGTGAACGTGTTAACTTATAATATGATAGTAGTTTCAACATTTAGATGTTTACTATATACTGAGAGGTTTACACACTGTCAGAGTGAGTAAAATGAGAGATAATGTAAGTTATAGATCCTAATGTTTTGCATTTAACTCTGTGGATGAGCGGGCTGACTTTTTGAACAGTACTAAAACTCCCAGAATGCAATACCAGCGATCTCGGCTGCTAGGAGGCGGGACGCGCCTGCGCATTGAATTATGAAAATGGGTTATTCATGAGAAAACATTTACAGGTGGCTTGAATAATCGTCAATGGAATTCCTATTATATTATTCGAGTTTATGTTTTAGAAATAGTAGGTTTTATGGATGCACATGATTTTTTTCCAAATTAATGCACTACAGATGAAATATATACATCATATCATATGGTAATCAGTGAATACAAATTATTGGGTTTGTTCTACTATTCAGTTTACAATGAAAACCAATTACTGGAAAAAATATTTGAGGAGAGCCTTTATTTCAAAATGAAAATGACTGAGACGTGTGGCCGAGTGGTTGATACACTGAATCATCATTTAGGAGACCAGAGTTCGATTCCCGCCGTCGTCGACTATCATTACAGGTTTTTTTCATGGTTTCCCTCTGTCGCTCAGGTCAATACTGGAATGATATCATAATAACAGGCCACGACTAACTCCTATACTTACTATCAAAAAACAACTGTTGAAATAACCCATCATCCCATCATCTCATCTGACTGTAATTAGTAATCCTAATGATAATGTGTTATAATAATTAGAGTATTAGTCAATTCGTTTTTAAGCACTCTAAAAATGATAGTAACCTATAATTTAGTTTGAAGCTGATCTTCATTCTGTAAGTAATGTAATGTAATGTCATCTAATATAATCTTTATACTTATTATAGCATATATCTCCCCAACACAGGTTTTTACTTAAAGGGGAGAGAAATAAACAAATGTGATGTAAACATTCCAATGTACAATAAATAAATAAATAAATAAATAAATAAATGAATGAATAAATAAATATCATTCACCGACGTCAATAGAACGTAGTTATCATTACAGTGCGTCGTTGAACCCAATATGAATACAAACAAACACGGACATAGCCCGGTATTGCATACACTTGGCTACAACGTCATAATACGTCATAAGGCAGGACTAAACCCTATGGCTCATGAAAGTCGTTATCGAAAGAGGCAGTCTCTCAAAAGCACGTGTTTTAACAAAATCAACCGGTTTTGAATGATTCACGTATGTCAAATCTCAATTTTTTTTTTCAACTTTTTCATAACTACCATATTATCGAATCTGGTAAAAACATAATTTGTACTAAAACCAAATCTATTACATGCATATTGTTTGTTGATCCGTGTTCAGGAACTTTTTTTCAATATCATCAAAACTTGATACGAAATAATAGTTTCCCAGCCAAGACAGTGGATGCAAAATTGGATCTTTTGAACGAGGCACCACAAGGGCGATCTTACCACCTCACAAATCTGAAACTTATCCAGTTCTTCTCAAACTAGGAAAACGCAGCACATACGTTGTAGGATGAGCGAGATTATATATGAAATGTACTAGAAACAAATGGTGAGTGTGTAAACACATTGATTTTGATTATATTGACTCACTGTCCACCTGATTTATACCCATTGATGATTTCAATATAGTTTCACATCCAATTTTTTCTACCTGTGCATCACCTTCGAACACTTCTCTAGATAGCTCCAATCGATTTAAGAAATGGATCATATCAATTTTCATTTTCAAATGGACTTTTCCGATTCATGTTCTACTTTGAAATAGTATTTTGTATCATTTTTTTGCTTGTATTCTTTATTTTTCTTAGCATTACATGCTATTCACATACATTATTACGTTTGAAATAATTGACATATCTAACATAGTTGGGCCTAATCACAATAATTAAATGATACAAAATGAACATGACAATGAGATTACAATTAGTACTGATACTGAAATTGGATTGGATTGAAGTTGGATACAATTGGATTAATAATAACTTCATCCACTCTTACATTATATCCCAAAACTCACATTTTTCCTAATGTTTTGGGATAAGAATACCATATTTGATTCATTTACAACACTCCATTCTAAATTTTGATGCATTGTTTACATTTCTGATTTCACAAGGAATTCTGTTGAAAATCTTCATCCCTCTATGGAATATTCATATCATATCCCTTAATATATGTTTCACTCGTGTGAGCAAAATCCGCGGAAATATTGAATCAATTCAGGGTAGGCCCAATCATTTTGCGCATCATTTTTTCTTTGCAACTGAACAGAATCGAGTTAGATGTGGTGATGTGGAAGAAGTTGGAAGAAGCTCAGTTGATGTAAGATTGAACAAGATTGGAAAGGTTGAATTCAAATATATTGTGAAAAGAGTAAAATACTAAATGCTTGAGGTAATACAAATATATACATAGATACAAAATTTCATCAGAAACCTCACATGTGGAGTGCGAATGAAAAAAAGGAGGAAAAATTCAAGTACGGTGAAATGCAGTATCTGTTTCGCTCATCCAAATGTATTCACGCTATTTTAATACACTAAAAATATATAACAAAACATAATCATGTGAATAATTATCATGCAATCTATTCAATACTTGAAACAAATAAAATCATGTCGTACTTCGAATTCCACTTCGTGTCAAATCTCAATTATAAACAATACCATCTATGATTGCACTCTTTTGTTCCATTTGTAGATATTACCTGTCGGAACCGTAATTAGTCAATTCGGCGCCAACTACGCATCAGCTGCGAACACAATTATCCTAATTCATGATAGGCCTACATCAAAACCTGACGTACACTTGTTTTCACGAGAGATGAAGGTCGCACACAAGCTAAATAATTGATAAAATGAGAAAAAACATCGGTTTGTTGAAGAGTATTCACTTCAGCTCGAAATATTCAACGCTTCTGAGAAAATAGTTTCAATTGAAGGAGCGAAGACTCAATTTCACCATACCCGAAAAAAATGCCCGTTTTTTTTTTTTGTGCTCAAGAGGTCAAACGAAAATTCAAAATCAGTTGAAACTTGGCATACACGAGTGTCCTTATCTAATTTGATACTGTATAGTCTTGAGGCGCAATCGGTTCAACCACTGCTGAGAAAACTCATTTCAAAAATTTCAAAAATCCTTTAAGAATAATTTGGAGGAAAAAAATCGACAAAAATATTTCCTTCGAGAGAATTCAAATTTCCAGGGAATTTTAATATAATGATTATACATCTTATTCCGAACTATGAGTCCAATCGGATCAGTCGTTTTGATGTAAAAAAAAATGTATAATCAAATTTTTTCAAATCACTCAAAGCTATTAAGAATTACCGATTAAATTTAAATCCAAGCAACAGGCGTCACCAATCATTGGAAACGATTGAAACAAACCCCACTTCATTATCATATAAATTGATCAGGAGATATGATGGCAGTGACTTTGTTTGGATCTCAAGGTGGATAAATAACCAATCCAAAGATATAAGTTGATATACTCTAGCTCATCCATCAAAACGGAAACACATAACACGTTCGCCTAGTTTCAACATTCATGCATTTCATAATTTTTTTCATCGATATCCAAACTTGATTGAAAATAATCAATCTCCAATCAATGTTATGGATGGAGGTAAGATCTTTCGGACAGGGCACCACAAGGGCGGTAAAAAATATGATAGTGATTATCTCAATATTGAATATTTTGACATATTCATTCATTCATTCATAAATTTATATATTCAATTCAATGTATTCAAAATAATTTCTTAATATTGGATGTGATATTGAAATGTGATATGACAAATGCATACAATATTAAATGGTTATAATTTTATAATATTAATACTATCCATATTATAATATAAAATCATTGACCTTCAAAAAACAACAGCTACACAAATTAACGGTGATACTTTGTTATGTTATTGGACAACCTTCTTCAGTGGTTACAAGTATATACGGAATCTTATTATAATGAATTGTGAGAGAGAATACGTGATTAAGTAATTTTAATCATAATTATAATTCATCATTCTTTTTTCAACTGTAAATTGTGTTTCCATCACCCGAAAGTTGACCGATATAATGGTATTTTGTGTCTGTCATATTGGCTATCCGTTATGAATACCATATGTCTCTCGGTTTCAGCACGAGAGAAATTATCTGTTATTAAATAGAAGAGGTGTAATGACAAGACTCTGAGTTATATACCTAGGTTATATTGCAGTTATACTAGTGGCATTATTTATATTCTTTTTAATTTCAACTGAAAATGTTCAATAGACCATTCCAAAAATTCAATGCGCAGGCGTGCACGCCTCCTTAGCAGCCGAAATCGCTGGTATTGCATTCTGTGAGTTATATAAACAACCTTTATTGGTCTCTGGCTTATACAAAGCTTACAGGATAACAATCAGTATAAAATACAATTTTGTTATCAAATATATAGAAATTAAATATAGTTAAATAATTGAAAAAAGTGAAAAATTGAAAATTGTGATAAGTAATAATAACATTATGCCTAAAAAATTGAACTTATAGTGAAAATTGAGAAAATTACTGTTCAAAAAGTCGGCCCTCTTATATACAGAGTTGAAGGTAAAACACCAATATATAAAACTTGCATTATCTCTCATCTTACTCACTCTGACGGTGTGTAAATCTCTCAGTATATAGTAAACATATGAATGTTGAAACTATACTATCATATTATAACTTAATACGTTCACTGTAACGCACAATAATATAAATCAAACGTGCTAAATAGTATTGACAGCATAGGACTTTCGAACTCGGTTAACATGATCTCGTTCTAGTTCAACGATCGCCGCTAGATGGCTCATTCTTTTTTGTAATGGTCTATTGTGTGGTGTGAAACTGATGTGTGCACCACAGCCTTCTTCATACAGATCATTCTTCTCTGATAGTGCCCTTTCACTCGGGGTATGCTTCCCATGTTAACCGATGTCCAATTATTTCAGTTATATCTAAAATAACTAAAATAACTTTTATTTAGTATATCACTTTATTTCACATGTCATTATCTGCGAAGATACGAGCAACTTTGGGAATTTCCTCACTATAATTTAAATTAGGCACGCATTCGATCAGGCGGGTTGCCTGAATCCCTACCCCTTGGAAAGTCGTCACTCGTTCAAGTCGTCACTCAGAAAGTCGGTTCTTATATATAATTAAATGTATTAATTGCATCTCTACCCCTCGGAATGTCTGTTCCATGGAAACTCGTCCCCCGCTATTTAAATATACGAAAACAATTACTGAAACTGGGTTCTGTGGAAAGTCTTCCCCACCCAAGGTCGTCACCAATAATATTACATCTCTCGTTGCCGCAAGTGTTCCCAATGGAATCTAAATACACGTGTTCATATATATAGTCGCTTCACAAAATTATTGCAACAGATTTCAGTCGTAAAACTCACGGCAACGAGAGATGTAATATTATTGGTGACGACCTTGGGTGGGGAAGACTTTCCACAGAACCCAGTTTCAGTAATTGTTTTCGTATATTTAAATAGCGGGGGACGAGTTTCCATGGAACAGACATTCCGAGGGGTAGAGATGCAATTAATACATTTAATTATATATTAGAACAGACTTTCTGAGTGACGACTTGAACGAGTGACGACTTTCCAAGGGGTAGAGATTCAGCCATCCCGATCAGGCCGTGACTTCGAGTTCACCAACTTTGTTCATGACAATAATATGAAAGATTTTTAGATGAGCGTAGCGAAGCTTTCCATTTCACACCCTGAAAAAAAATTTGCTTCGTTTTTATGTTTTTTTTTTTTTTTGTAATTATGTACGCGGCATACAGGTCAGAGAAATGAATCAATCAACTTGAAACTTTTTCTGAACGTTGGTGTCATACCAGAATAGGTTGGGATTGTTATTCAGAGGAATCGGTCGGAAGGTTTTTCCGGAAAAAAATCGGAAAGTTTGAAATATCCTCATGAAAATAACCCGGAGGAAAAATACTTGAAAAGCAAGCATTTTTCAAAAGCTCTCAAATTCTCACCGAATATCAACAATACTATCAAACACCTTTTCAGAGATTTTTGCAACAATCGAATGAGAAATAACAAAGAAAACGCAATAAAAGTGGACATTTTTTTGAATATTTTGATCAATTGGATTTGCAAAGTGTATATGCGGCAGATTGCAGCACTATAAATATCAACAAGATGCAAGTGAGGTTTTTAAGCGTTTGAAGTAATCCAAGGTCCGTAGATGTATATTGAGCTGACAAGTTATTTTTCATTCTAGATTTCCATACTTCTAAGCTCATCTCACAACGCGCATCCCGCGTTTTCCTAGTTAGATGAGCGTAGCGAAGCTTTCCATTTCACACCCTGAAAAAAAATGGGCTTCGTTTCTATGTTTGTTTTTTTGTAATTATGTACGCGGCATACAGGTCAGAAAAATGAATCAATCAACTCGAAACTTTTTCTGAACGTTGGTGTCATGCCAGAATAGGTTGGGATTGTTATTCAGAGGAATCGGTTGGAAGGTTTTTCCGGAAAATAATCGGAAAGTTTGGAAAATCCTCATAAGAATAACCCGGAGGAAAAATACTTGAAAAACAAGAATTTTTTAAAAGCTCTCAAATTATCACAGAATATGAAAAATACCATTATACACCTATTCAGAGATTTTTACAACAATCGAATGAGAAATGATGAAGAGAACGCAATAAACGTGTACATTTTATTGAATATTTGGATCAATTGGTTTTGCGAAGTGTTTATGCGACAGGTTGCAGGTTACTATAAATATCAACAAGTTGCAGGTGAGGTTTTTGAACGTTTGAAGTAAGTCAAGGTTTGTAGATGTAAATTGAGCTGACAAGTTATTTTTCATTCTAGATTGCCATACTTCTAAGCTCATCTCACAACGCGTATCCCGCGTTTTCCTAGTATTCAATAATTTAATGGAACCAGAATATAACCAGGACAAGTTCTTGAATGATGTTCATTGCTTGGGTTAACATAAATATCGTTCAAGTCTGAACCTCGGTAAGTCTATAGGCCCTGACCAAAATGTTGGTATGACATAACCTCAATAACGTCACAAGAAATTGAAAAATTGTGACAGAATGACAGTTGTTCGAAGTTGAAACTTTAGATACCAGGGTGCAGTACATACCACACCATGACGTCATTTTTGCCTGCGCGAGCAAATATGCGCGAACCCGTCAAAAGAGCCCGAGTGAAAGGGCAGTATAAGAAATGAATGATTTGAATAAAGAAGGCTGTGGTGTGCATACACACTGGTGTTGGAACTATATACTTGTCATTCACTGCTACTGAAAGTTTTGAATATTTAATTAAACCATTTAATGACATTGGATCAACAAAAATACATTTCTTCCTTCTAATTATTCAAACCGGCTGATCTAGTTAATAAAATACTGAAATAATCATTAGAGTGATAGGCCTGATTATAACATTATATGCCTATCACTAATTTTTTTTTTCAATTTGTATAATGATAAACTTTACATCTGCTGTTAATAGAAAGAAGTGATCATTGCCCAAGAGACTTAGTTCAAAGTGGAAGATATCAACATTCGTGTGTTTTGTTCACTTTTTATACCAATGCTGGCAATGTCCGGATATATCATAGAAACGGTTTTCTACTTTTAATGTTTTCCGGGCTCTCGAAAACTGAAATTCTTCAATCTACGGCGGAAAGTTATCGTCACAGACAGCGCATTCTTGGGCCCCATTCCTGAAAGATGTCACTTAGTGACATGAGTCACCTTTTCTTCTCATCTCACTTTCATCACTACACTAAAATCTGGATAAAGTGACTCACATTAGTAAATTGGGAATAGCAATCGGCCATTTTAGTGAGATAAACCGAGAAGTGACTCATGTCACCAAGTTACATCTTCCAGGAATAAGGGTCCAGGTGTTGAAGTTCATTGGTTTTAGATAATTGGAATGGGGTGGTGAGATCATCCTTGTGGTGCCCCGTACAAACGATCCTACCTTCAATTCATAGCCTTGATTGGTGAACAATGATTTTGTATCAAGTTTCGATGTTGTTAAAAAAAAAATTATATATAATATACACTCTGTGACAATGTGTATTATTATTGTATTTAAACACTGCTATTTTGAAATGAATTTTGGTTTCCATTATTTCCACTCTGTGTTATTCTCATAATATTTATCCGTGGTGGCGAATCAACCCAATTTTGACTGAAAACTATAAATTATCAATTACATAATAACATAGGTGATACATGCATGCCAATATACCACAATTTGTTCCTTCGTTCGAGTTGTGAGATGTGACAGCAAAAAAGTTAGATTTTCCAGGTACTATATAGAAAATTGACTCAATTATTTTTGTATTGAACATTTATTATTATTACAAAACACTTGTTATCAATCGAATCACAAATAATATCTGAAACTGAACATGAAAGATTTTCCAATCATCACATTGACGCTCCAATGAAATAAGAAGAACAAGAATGTGAAAATAATGAGAGTAAAATAAGTTCGTTATTTGATCTTTCAAAGAAAATGGTACCCACATAAGCTGAAGCTTATTTGTGGGAGAAGAGAAGAAATGAATATAAATCAAACAACAATGACCTTGAATGAGTAGATTTTGCCTCAACAAATGATGGGAATAATATAATACCAATAGCTGATATGTATATAATATTCGGAAGATGTGAAATCAGGCGCGGTCTTCAAGACGCAGCTCAAGACGTTCCTGATAGAGAGTTGCTTTTACTCGACAACTGAGTATACTTATGCATAACATCTATTCTGATCATGTATGTTCGGTTTCTTTTTCCTTTCAATTGACGTATTCTACAACTCTGTACTGATTTTATATTGAATAGAACTTCATTATTGTACTATACATATTATTATCAAGATAGTGTAGCGGAACAATAACAATTATTTGCTGACAATAAATTACCATAGCTTCAACTCGAACTCGATTGAATTTATACCTAAATGTGATCGACTATAATGGCGATTCTCTCAGCTGGTTGTTATATGTAGTCAAACTCTGTTATAAATTGACATATTGATTGGGATATTCGATGAATTGATCATGAATTAAGCCTAATATATAATGGAAAAAAAAAGTTGAGCCAACTAATTGTTCATTTGCGTATTCATTTCATTCTATTTGTATCTCAAAACTCCAATTACATGTCAGGAAGTTTCGGTTCCAATCAATCACCTAGTATTATACTGAATTATTTTGTAGTTATAAGTTTCAATCGTATGTCTAATAAGTCCCATATTTTTCCCAACAAGAAATTTTGTTATTCTTTCATAAAAAAATCGTCATATATATATATATATATATATATATATATATATATATATATATATATATATATATATACATATATATATCCTCTCAATTTTTTATGTCGAATGGAAATTTATATATATTTTAAAATTATAATAATGAGGAGAGTGGAAAAAACTCATATATGTATTGTTATATTGGCTTATTATGATATCATTGGAACTCGTATGATTCACAAAACTAAACACGCCATCACTATACCTGTAATTATTTTGTATCAGTTATGTTTTTCATGTGTTATAATTATAATGCAAACCACAGATAAGCCTGTTCACAGGCTTTGTGAAATATTGTGAACTTTTCTGTATAATCTTAAATTGACAAATAATAAATAAATTCATGAATCAACAAAGAAATCAACTAATCATTGCAAATTAATGACAGAATAAAGAAAATTAATAATAACCGAACTTTTTTTTTCAATAACATCGAAACTTGATACAAAATCATTATTCCCCAATTAAGGCTATGGATGAAAGATAGAATCGTTTGGACGGGGCACCACAAGGGCGATCTTACCACCCCATTTTCATAATTTAAAACTAATGATCTTCCAACCAAACATACCACATAACAAAAGTACCAAACTTATTGAGAACTTTCAGTAATTTATTGCGATTTCTGCTTTACAATTCACTAGAGAAGTGAAAGTATAGACTTATATACCCTAATAAAATTACAAATAACATCAAGTTCAATGACGTCTGGAAGCAAATTTAGCATTCTCGCATGATCAAATGTTACCAACTGATCACGATAATAATTTAGTTTGTGAATAGTGATACTATATAGAGCGAGAGAGATTGACAACTTTATTTGTCAACTGTTCACGTTACGTAATTGACCACTGGGATCTAGCTTGATTAAACTATAAAGAAGCTATAAATTAGGCTATAAACTTTGCACCGATACGTTCCAA
>OZ023335.1:3588563-3591063 GCA_964007535.1 Brachyptera risi | reverse complement strand
TGATACTTCATATGTTCATATTATCCATCCTGACTTGGTTTCTCGTGGTTTCCTACAGTTCTCGAAGCAAATACTTGCATGAAATATTAATTGGCCACGACCTTTAATTAGTAGAGTGATAGGCCTAATTATAATATTATAGGCCTGTCACTCATTTTTTCTTTGTCAATTTTGTTCAATGATGAACTCTACATCTGCTGTTGATGGAAATAAGTGATCATTGCCCAAGATACTCACTTCAATGTGGAAGATATCAACATTCGTGTGTTTTGTGTCCGGATACATATCACAGGAACAGTCATAATGTGTTCCGGACGTTCGGAAACTGAAAGACTTCTATCTAATCGGAATGGGGTGGTAAGATCGCCCTTGTGGTGCCCCGTCCAAACGATCCTACCTCTCATCCATAGCCTTAAATTGGGGAACAATGATCTTGTATCAAGTTTCGATGTTATTAAAAACAAAATATTATTCCCATATATTTGATGAATAAAAACAGTTGATTGCATTTTTTTCTTCAGAACGGCTGATTCGAATTGCATACAAAATCGTGATAATGTATATCATTTATGTGTGCACATTCACAGGAGATTTTATTTCTCAAATTTCCTCGCCTAGCCCAATCTCATGAGGTTTTTAGAAACTTCGAGGTGATATTTCTCCGGTCCGACCTATTCATTCCAAAAACTATATGGTCTTGAGTTGGGTGAGTTTGCGTGTACAACAAAAGTTCCATGTTGATCAGTCAAACCATGCGACCTGTGTAGTGCCCACAAACAAACAAACAAAAAACAAACAAAAAACACACAGACAAAGCTCTATAAGAGTGGAATGGAGCGTACCGAGACGTGTGGCCGAGTGGTAACACACTGAACCGTCATTCGGGAGACCGGGATATGATTACCGCCATGGTCGACCATCCTGACAGGGGTGCATCGTGGTTTACCGTTGTTCAGGTCAATACTGGGATGGCTCCTTAACAACAGGCCACGACCGACTCCTTCTCCCCATCCAAAACACCTGATAAAATAACCTTTCATCTCATCATCCCATCATCTCATTTGTCATCCACCGACGCCAATAGATCGTAGCCATCAGTATAGTGCATCGTTAAAACCTGATGATTTTTTTTTAAAAAAGTCGTCGCTAACGCTCATTCAATAAAAACTATTAAGAATTGAATGTCAATATGTCTATTGTAAAATTCATCTAGAGAACTGAAAATTGATATGATTTGTCGGATGATTTCGATAAAATGAGACTAATGCCCTCCTCATGTTCGAAAGGATGCAGAATCAGTTGATTCGTCGGATCGTATCTGATTACAAGAGATTCTGTACACGAGATAATCAAAATGGAGGTGGTTCAATTTGATCGATATAATTTGATGATTTTATTTTCTGATCGTGTTTATTTTTATAGATATACTTCATGTTATCAGGTTTATCAGATCGGTTAAGAAGCGTTATGGTTCGTGATATACTATTATTGCGATACTCGGTTAGAAATAAAACTGGCCACGTTAGATATTCTTATTCAGATCCAGTGGGATTATGTCATAATCTGGTGAACTTTATAATCTAAACCAGGTTGGAACTGAGGGGAAAAAGGGTGGTTTAAATACATATTTCAATCACATTTTTGTGTTCCATATTTTTTAAAAACGTTCTTTCATTCGAACAAGAATACAAATTTAAGAACGATTAGTCAACGTTTCGAATAGTGACGTTTTTGTGGTATAAATAATGTTTTCCTTGATTTATTGCGTTTTTGCCCAAAAAATCGTTTTTGTTCAATGGAAAAATTGAACTTATCATCAGAAATAGGCACAGTATGAACCAATTTTGAATGGATGATGTGCGAGGCGTGATACGTCCATAAGTGACTTTCTGATTCTGGACAATAGGCCTACACGGTCATATATCTGATAATAATAAACATCTGGCCTCCACTTCCACCCAGAAGTGAGAATCCACTTCCAATGAAGTGGATCCACTTCAGATCTAAACTGAATTGGGTCGAGGAGTGGGTTGTCCCACCATATCACTAGGGCATCTGGGTTTCTCGGAGTCGACTTGCCAGGTCTGGCAATCCCCCCTCTTCATCTCTTTCTTCTCCTTCTTCCTGTCTTCTGACCAACTCCCTCCACCTTTCTCTATCATCCCATCACTTTTCATCTACAATCGTATTCCAACATTCCCCCCTCTGTTCCTATACTATACTATACTAGTATACTAATACACTAATAGATTCATTTTCTGAAAATTCACTAGGCAAACGCTATACGTGCTTCCCTCGCGTGGTGGATGAGCTGGGCAATTAACACGAGTACCTCTCTAAAGTACCCTATTGTGAGGTCACTTGACTTCAATAACCCTAACCATGATGGAGCAACCCAGGCAGTTGGGTTGAGCCACGTTAGATCAGACCAGGTCAGGTCTGAGTCGGTATTAACCTGACCTTGATAACCCTAACCATGAAAGTCCAACTCAGCCAGTTG
>OZ023335.1:3578563-3583563 GCA_964007535.1 Brachyptera risi | reverse complement strand
TGGATTGACTTCGATAAAGCCAAGACTCTGGCTCGCATTGACCATGAGCTCCCGCGCATTTTCCGGGAGGCCATCGAAATTGAGAGGCGCAGCCACTGTCTGAACACTCGGGACGACGCCCGAAGACTCCCGGACACATGGAAACCAGCCCTGAACAACTGCCGAGTCGTACCTACATCTCCACCAACTAGGACACGAGACCAACAGCCAACAGCACGCACTGACAAGAGAAGGAAAGTCAGACCACCGGACGATGCCAGCAGCGTGACAAGGCCGAACACCAGGGCATCCACTCGCAACATGCTTGCATCTCAGCCAGACCGCATAGAGAATCCCACAGCGAGCAGCGGAACCAGGAACGGAGCACTGACCAAGGCGGCCACGCGGACCGCAGGGCAAACGGTCCAGTGCGCACCGTGATTGGACGGACACCAGAGCCAATCACAGACGACCCTTTTCCATAAAGGGTATATAAACACCGGCCGATGAGCTTCGAGTCATTCGATCTACGCACGCCGAAGACTACGGATCCCCTGAAGATGGCAAGTCACATCTTGCCGAAACGTTGGAGAGACAAAGGATCTTTTAAGATCCAGCAGTTCTCTTCTAAAGAGCATACGCGGTCAACCCGAGAGCACGGTACAACATATATATATATATATATATATATATATATATATATATATATATATATATATATATATATATATATATATATAATGACATCGGAATATGACACAGAATCAGTGTTTCCAAGCAATTAAGGCTTTGGATGGAAGGTAGGATCGTTTAGATGGGACACCACAAAGGCGATCTTTCCACCTCATTCTGATTATTTGAAACTAATGAACTTCAACATCAGGACTGCGCTGTTGGTGACCATAACTTTTCGCTGCAGATAAAATAATTTCAGTTTCCGAAAGTCCGGAACATATTATAAGTAAAAACTGTTTCTGTGATATATCCGGAAATCACCAGCATTGATATTAAAAGTGAACGAAACACACGAATGTTGATATCTTATAATTTGAAATAAGTCTCTCGGGCAATGATCACTTCTTCCCATCAACATCGGATGTAAAAGTCATTATTAGACAAGAGGGGAAAAAATGAGTGACCGGCCTGAAAATATGGTATTTTTAGGACTATCATCCTATACTAATCAAAGGTCGTGGTCAATCGTTACTTCATCCAAGCATTTGCTTTTAGGACTGTGGGAAACCACGACAAATCAAGTCAGAATGGAAATATGAATCATCCATCCAAGATGATTTTCTTACTCTCAGCCCGTTGGGCTTCTAGGAAAATCAAATATCAATTTGGTATTGACTTTGGTGTTGATTCGATCAGAACTATAATCAATATTCATCGACAATGTTTCAATAACAATGATGCGCCGTAGGAGAGTGGTGTTGATAAAAGATGCTCATCGATTTGCAAGATCGAATAGAGGTTCAGTTGTTTGAAATCTGTGCTGAAGATGACATCAATGTGGAAGAGGTACGTTAGTTCACCAGGATGTTCGTCTTATAATAATGAGTCATATAACAGCATTCATCACGCTATGGTTTCTACTCATCCATCATTTTGCTGGTTTGTCAACGATAAAAATGATTTTTCATAAAAACTTCGACTGAAGAATTGTGATTGTTAGGTATACAGTAATCGAACGATTTTTTTTCAATAACATGGAAACTTGATACAAAATCATTGTTCTCCAATCAAGGCTATGGATGAAAGGTGGGATCGTTTGGACGGGGCACCACAAGGGCGATCTTAACACCCCATTTTGATCAGATAAAAGTATTTCAGTTTCCGAACGTCCGGAACACATTATGACTGTTTCTGTGATATGTATCCGGACACAAAACATACGAATGTTGGTATCTTCCACTTTGGAGTAAGTCGCTTGGGAAATCATCACATTCATTTTTTGTTCACTATATTATCAAAACTTGATACAAATTCATTGTTCCCCAATCAACGGGGAGGATAACGAGGTAAAGATCGTTTGGGCAGAAAACCACAAGGGCAATCTGATACAACCCGATATAATCATCCAGTAGAATATAATTGATCACTTAATATTGTATCATTATCATCATAGCTCATCATCAATAATTTCAAATAAAATCATTGACAATGATCTTCAAAATTATTGTCAACATTTTCATCTTTGTATAGGCCTACTTGCTGTATTCTTGAGAGATGGCGGACCAATTAAGATGAACGCATATACATATTTCATTAAATACAGAAATTTGATGCAACTCTGATAAATATTTTGAATTCTTTCTTATCAGACGAGCTTTAGCGAGGATTCAATTTGACGTACTGAAAAAAATTGGTGTTCGTTTTTGTCTTTTTTTTGTCTCTTATGTTTTTTTGTCGGTTCTCCACAGGTCAAACGGCCACAGCTATCAACTTAAATAAATTATGGTTCCTCATCTAACTTGGATCTGTTCAGTTTTGTGGCATCATCGTATGTTAACTTTTATTTTTATGAATTTTAGAAATTTAAAAAATACTCATTAGAATAACACGGCGAAAAAAAAAATTATTTCCCCAAAAAATGAAATTCTGTGTGAAGTTGAATTACATCTTCATACACATTTCTGGAAATTTTCAGCTTGATCGGGTCAGCCATTTTGAAGAAAAAACATGAAATGTTTTAAGTTGGTACCACTCGAAGCCGTTTTCACCCATTTATAACTTAAATGTCACCCAATTGGCGAATTTAGGCAGAAGTTTGGCAAAGAAGTCGACATACTATTACTTCCCGCTCGTCTAACAACGAGCTCATAGCGTTTTCCTAGTCAATTATGAAAATTTGCTTGTCAACTCTAATTCATTGTTTCCCTATTCAGGGAAGGATTCAGCGGATAACCTATTCAGCCGAGGATGGCACGGGGGTTCGAACAGGGCACCACAAAATCGATCGTACCACCAAATGAATGAATAATGAATACGTAGATACTATAGGCCTATAATGTGAATGCACCTAATTTCACATTTATCCATCGACCAATGGCTGTTCTCTCCAGTCACTCTTCCAATTATATTAGTTATCAGAGAAACGATTTGATTGTTTCATTGGTTACAATGACTGGGGATTTCACTTTGTATTACTTCTAATAAGTAGACCCTGTCCATACAATGTACACACAGATACACAATAAACTGGGGAAACCATTTCAGAAACGTATTCAACTGAATATGGATTAAATAACCTTAACCACTTTGGATTCATTCTTCACAACGAGCTACCAGAAACCATGGAATCACTGAAACCTCCTGCTTTCAAAAAAGAAATGAAGAAAGAACTACTCAACAAAGATCTAAGAAAATGTTTTAATTCTGAGAAGACTTCGTTTAGATGCACCGTTCGACCATTTTCAAAACAGTTTTCCCTATACAACCCGATATGCCTATGCAAGCGTCGTCCATACCCTAGACAGTGTTCCTACTATACACAAGATGGACGTTGATCTTCCTATCATATTTCTTAATACCATATCATATTTGTACTTATTGCCTCTCTTATATATTTGTTATATTCGTGTTTTATTTTACCCATTCAGTCTGTTTTTTTTCTATTCTGTGTTTTTCTTGTTCTTTCATTGTTATCATATTTAGGTTTATATTTGAAGCATGTCCTATAAAGAGTTGATAACTCATGGAATTTTCATGCTGAACACAATAATAATAATAAACGTGATACAGAAAATAGAATATGACTGTTTAAAATCAGCTTCGAAGTTCAAATGAACATTCAATTCGAATTCGTCGTTTGATAGTGTGGATTCATTTGAATTAATTCACAAATGAATTATCGAAATTTGAACTTCAGAATGAGAAAATCTGAAATTTAATAATTTTTAAAAATTAGATATTCCATTTTGATATGTATTCTATTCTGTATTTAGGCCTACTCAGAAATATATGAAGTCTGTGTTTTTTTTTTTTTTGAAATCCTAACAATAATAACTTTTTGAGTTGGAAATGTTTATATCTGAATACTATATTGACATATGCGATTCACGTATTATACATTAGGCATACAAACGCGTGTCAGAAAACTCAATATAAATAATTCCAGACTCGCCCGGCTCAACAATATGTCACGTCATATTAGTTGACTCTGGAATATATATCCCCAAATAATAACTCTTGAATATATATTATGAATCGAATGGTCTCGCAATAATTTATTTCCATCTTTCACTGAGAACAATCATTCGTATGACAAGATTACAATATTAATGGATGGAATACTTTTCCAAATAATACTTATAATACTAACTAATACTTAATAATACTTTGGAATTCTTTTTGGAATACATAAAGATTTTGCCCATTGATCATGCCAGAAATGAATTATGATAGTTTCAGTGCTGGAACTTTATTACAAATATTTTTAGAATCGATCAAGTTCAGAAAAAAAAGGTCAAATATCGTGAGAAAGTATGATAATATCATTGAGGAAAAATACTTCTTCTGGTACCGGTTATAAACTGCGAGTATACAAGATAGGTACCATAGTTCAATAACTACATCAATAAGCTAATATTGGTTTTTCTTTGATAATGTGGCGACTGAAATGGGGGCGGCGAGAAGTTGGTTAAAAGAGACCGTGACCATAATTTCACCCTTGTTACCGCGCGTATAACCATGTGGAGTACAACCCCTTTTCCCTTTCATAACCATCTTCAAATCATAACAGGGTAGAAAAAACACGACGACGGTGATTAGGAAACAAAAGGTGTTTGTTCAATGCTGTGATTATTTATAACCATCTCTTTTGAACCGGGGTTTCGCATCTTCGATTTTCCTTTGGCTCAGTCAGTCAGAGCCACAGCCTTCTTTATTGGATAAGACGGTATCAATTCATTTCCAGGAACGTTACTTAATTGGTTGAGCTGGATTCACAATGCGAACTAATGATTAGTGACTAATACTAAATACTAAAATTAAGAAACTGAGCATTCACATAGACTTTG
>OZ023335.1:3563740-3571240 GCA_964007535.1 Brachyptera risi | reverse complement strand
GCTAATGCTGGGATGGTTCCCACAATATAGGCCACGACTGCTTCCTTCCCACTATCCTTCCCATTACCAATAGAACCTTCATATCATCATCCCATCATCTCATTAATCATTCATCCGTCGCCAATAGATCTCTGTTATCATTACAGAGCGTCGTAGAAACCCAATATAAAAAATAAGAATGATGAAGGCTCGAACCACCCGCGCGCTTGTGGTGTGAGATATAGAGGAACTGTCGATCGGAACCGTCTTCTTTCAAGGATGCAAGTACAATAAGGTCCTTAATTTATCATATTCTTACATATGAGAAAAAACACACTGTCGTGTCTGAACTTGAAGTCACAGATGGGCGTGGGTTCGAGTCCCGCATAAGGCCTGGGTTCTTGTGAACTTCCTTTCACTCATCATCACTTCATAGTTTTTCATAACTACCTGCTCATTTGTGTTCGTATTTGTATTTTCTTATTTTATTCCATATATATATATATATATATATCTATATATATATATATATATATATATATATATATATATATATATATATATATATATATATATATATATATATATATATATATATATATATATATATATATATATATATATATATATATATATATATATATATATATATATATATATATATATATATATATATATATATATATATATATATATATATATATATATATATATATATATATATATATATATATATATATATATATATATATATATATATATATATATATATATATATATATATATATATATATATATATATATATATATATATATATATATATATCATACATAATTATGAATAAATGAAAGTCACTTGATGTCCACAAATCCCCGAAGAGCTTGACTGTGGATTAAATATAGAAACATAATGGGACAGAATATTGTGTAATGCGACAGTTGAAACAGAAGTATGCATAACAAGGCCGAATAAATCACAAACTGAGTTAAATATGCTAGAAAATGAACAAAGTGGAGTTGAAAGGTGAAAGTGAATAATAAATATATATATAAGAAACAATAAGTGAAAAATTCGAAATAATGCGAACACTATATTGAACACGTTTTATACCACACAATTTACAGTTGAGTTCAATAACCACTTCTCAATTTTGAATCTAATTGACTTATTTTGACCATATTTTTCAAATTTACTGGCATTCCATTGAATACATCCGGTACTGTGTAATCAAGTCGTCTTTGTTCATATTCATTATCATACAAATTATTATTATTATTATTATCATCATATATATATATTATATATATATATATATATATATATATATATATATATATATATATATTGTGCAGTGGGATTCACTTATCAGATATTTATTGAATTATTCTTGTGCATCAACTTTTTATGTCTTCAGCTGTGTGGATATGATTTGTATTCTTGATGTATAATGATATAATAATTTTTCAATTTCATGTCTACATATATATAGGATATACATATATTCGATTTTGTATTCCTTAACTATTGAAAAGTTTCCATTTATTTTTTCCTTGTCCAAGCTATTAATTTCATTCATCATCCCACAGATAAGCCTTTTTGACTTTGTGGAAGAGCGTATTGATTAATCTTGTATGTATGTATTATTTGAATCTGATAGAAAAAAAAAAATCATCATTATATCGATATTATATATATATATATATATATATATATATATATTGTGCAGTGGGATTCACTTATCAGATATTTATTGAATTATTCTTGTGCATCAACTTTTTATGTCTTCAGCTGTGTGGATATGATTTGTATTCTTGATGTATAATGATATAATAATTTTTCAATTTCATGTCTACATATATATAGGATATACATATATTCGATTTTGTATTCCTTAACTATTGAAAAGTTTCCATTTATTTTTTCCTTGTCCAAGCTATTAATTTCATTCATCATCCCACAGATAAGCCTTTTTGACTTTGTGGAAGAGCGTATTGATTAATCTTGTATGTATGTATTATTTGAATCTGATAGAAAAAAAAAAATCATTATTATATCGATATTATATATATATATATATATATATATATATATATATTGTGCAGTGGGATTCACTTATCAGATATTTATTGAATTATTCTTGTGCATCAACTTTTTATGTCTTTAGCTGTGTGGATATGATTTGTATTCTCGATGTATAATGATATAATAATTTTTCAATTTCATGTCTACATATATATAGGATATACATATATTCGATTTTGTATTCCTTAACTATTGAAAAGTTTTCATTCATCTTTTCCTTGTCCAAGCTATTAATTTCATTTCTCATCCCACAGATAAGCTTATTTGGCTTTGTGGAAGAGCGTATTGATTAATCTTGTATGTATGTATTATTTGAATCTAATAAATACAAAAAAAAAAACACAATTGTTCAGTAATCTTGATGAGGGTGATCATTCATAATTTTGAACCTATCATCAAAATATAACTTCAGAATGAATTTATATTCGGATAATTTATCAACAGGTAAGACATTGCAGTATTTATTAATGAAATTTATATTATCCCCGTATTACCTAGCTGTTGGTGGGGTCGTTGGGCAAACAATAATAATCATCACTTTTTCATTTTTTTTCTTGCATCAACACATCTAAAACTGAGACAGCCGGACTACGTTAACTAAATCATGTGAAATGACTGTTCGAAGTTTGTTGATTGTGAACGTGCCCTTATTTGGTATTTGACAATTCATCAAAATGGCCCATATTTATTACACTTCATTTCATTAATGTTTGTGCATCGACATTAATCAACGCACGGAATCATCAAAATTACAATTAAACAAATATTATTATCAGTCTCTTATAATATGATATAAAAATAAACAATTGATGACCGTCGTCCATTGAACTCATATGAAACTGTAGAAGGTATGTGATTTTGAAAAAATAATTCCTGTTATTTTTCTATAATCATTTATTTTTCAGGTCATTAATTTATTTTAAATTTCATTATATACATATCGATATATCACAGTTTCATTTTCTTACGATACGTATCAAGTTGATTGAGGAGTTCGTTAAAGTACTTGGACATTTCTCTATTTTTTTATTGGATGAGCGAAGCGAAGACTCAATTTCACTATACTCGAAAAAAGTGCTTTTTTTTGTTTTTTAGTTCGCGCTTCACAGGTCAGACGAGAATAAAATCCTGTCCTTATCTAACTTGATACTGTATAGTTTTGAGGCGCAGTCGGTTCGACCACTTCAGAGAAAACTCATTCCAAAGTTTTCAAAATTTCCATGAGAATAACCCAGAGGAAAAAAATCGTTAAAAATATTTCATTCGAAAGAATTCAAATTCCTGAAAAATGTCAATATAATAATCATACACATTATTCCAAACTTTCACTCAAATCGGATCAGATGTTCTGATGTAAAAAATATATAATGTAATTTTTGTACGGCCCGGTATTACCAAGTCTAATCAGCCTTTATCTGACAGTTCCAACTTGTTATCATCATGATTACCTGTGGTATTTGTTTTCACCAACTCTCAGATAAATACTAACTGGACTTGGTAATACTGGGCCTAGATCACTCAAAGCTATTAAGATACCTATTCAATTCAAACAACAGGTGTCACCTCTCAACTGTAAACGATTAAAACAAAGCCTTCTTTATTATCATAGGGTGTGTTTAGGAAATAAGAAGGCAGGGACTTAATTGTTTGGATCTCAAGGTGTATATATATATGAATAATCAATCCAAAGATATAAGTTGATATAAGTAGCAGCTCATCCATCAACGCGGCAACACATAACGCGTTTGCCTAGTTATATTCGAATATGTAATGTCGATATAATATGATATAATGTTTGAATATCACTGTACTATTGAAAAAACTCATCATATGTGATCATTAATACCTCACATATCTATGGGAGGAGGAATCACACACCTATTCAATCTATGATGAAGATTATAACTTACATAATAATTCTATTATAACTAGTCAAACGCGAAATATGGGTTGTAAGATGAGCGAAATATCTGAATATGGTATAAAAGTCGTTGAAGTAGTTCTACCCATGCTACTTTATCGACTCTGGTATTCTACACACCTTGATATCTGAATAAGGTACATAAGTCGTTAAAGTAGTTCTACCCTTGCTACTTCATCGACTCCGGTATTCTCCACACCTTGACGCATATAAAAATACTTCATTGTTGGGCAAATATTGAATCTAGAAAGCAGTGAATCTCTGCAACCCAAGACTGTCATTATTATTATGATATATTTGATAAATAAATCCAGTTATTTTAATTTTTTTCTTAAAAATGGCTGATTAGAATTGCATATAAAATGGTGGTGATGTGTAAAATCTGTGTATACACACTCAGAGCAAATTTCATCCCATTTGAAGAGATTTTATTTTTCAACATTTTCCACTCAGACAAATCTTATGGGGTTTTTAGAAACTTTGAGATGATATTTCTCAAGATCGGTTTAACCGATTCATTCCAAAAACCATACAGTTCCAAGTTGAATGAGTTCGCGAGTAGAAAAAAAGTTTCATGTCGATTAGTCGAACCCTGCGACCCGTGGAGTGCACAAAAAAAAAAAAAAATCACAGACAGAGCCCTATAAGAGTGGAATGGAGACTTCGCTACGCTCATCTATCTATCAAAATTTCCCGGTTTGAAAATGATTTTTTTTTTTAGAATGATTTGACATGGCAATCTTTCTCAAATATCGACTTCACGAACAACCAGATAGGATCGTTCGGACGGGCCGCCATAATGAATCTTTGCTCTCGAAGGGAATACAAAATGTGACTCATTTAACAAAACATCTCTCCCAAATAACCCAGCTTCCGGTGAAATCGTTAAGCAAACAATAATGATGAACTAGTAAGCTGAGAAATTATGAAAAATGCAAGCATTTTGTGTCGGAGAAAAAACATGTTGAACATTCTCATTGATATCATTGATTCTCATTGAAATCATTGATACTTATTGATATTATTGATATCAATATTGATATATCATCTCTCAGAAGACAAGACGGATGCACCACAATTATTCAATTTGTGTTTGCTTCCCTACGAGATAATCTCACTAAGAGCTCATAGCTGGGGAGGGGGGGGGGGGGGGCATTTATTTACGTCTAGCAAAGATGCTAGCGGTCGCAACTTGCGATCATCAAGAACCTCCCCGCAAATTTGATAGCAAATTGCCGCCATGACACTTGTCAAATCATTTTATCTCTCAATTTTTTTTCTTCCATGCATTATTCATTCCATACAGGCTTAATTAGGAAGAATATCTCCTGAAAATCAACTCGAATGTCTTCTGGGAATTCCAAAGCGAAACTCCTGGGAGTCCATGGGAGTCGATTCAGCAAAATATCAGTTTCTTGGTGATAGCTTTTGAACGGTATGAGATATCAGAATTCTAATACGCGAGAAACACAGGTAATCATAATGGCTTCAAGATGATCTAAGTTATGATTATTTAAGTCACGTTGTATAACTGTGAAGCGTCGACAGCTGAAAAAATACTTTTCTAGCTGTCAACGCTTGACACTTATGCGACATGACTTGAATAGTTATAACTTATATCATCTTGAAGCTATCATAATTATCTGTTTTTCTCGCGTATTAGAATTTTGATATATCACACTGTTCAAAAGTTATCACAAAAAAACTGATATTTTGCTGAATCGACTCCCATGGACTCCTAATCATCAGTATTAAATGATAAACACTATATAGTCTCTTATTTATATTGGTTCACGAGGCACTTCATTGATTTCCAAGATGTATTGGCGTTGGTGAATGATATATGAGATGGCGAGATGGTGGAAAAAGTTATTTTTATTGGGTGTTTCCGTAGGCCTATAGTGTGAAGAAGTCGATCGTGATCCAAACCAATAATCATTTGAGAAAAGAAACAAAAATCTTTTCAAAAAATGAAAATTTCACCTAAGGATCCTCTCCATTTTTTTTTTAATGGGTTTTAACGACGCACTGTAATGATTACTAAGATCTATTGGCGTCGGATGAATGATTAATGAGATGATGGGATGATGAGATGAAGGTTTTTATGGGTAGTGGGAAGGATAGTGGGAAGGAAGCGGTCGTGGCCTATATTGTAGGAACCATCTCGGCATTAGCCTAGACTACAGAGGGAAACCACGAAAAACCCCTGTAAAGATGGACGGTGGCGGGGATCGAACCGGGTCCGATATGTCCCTTCACCTCCCGGATCACACGAAGCAAGTGAGCTACTCACTCAGCTACTGTGCCGGTGATCCTCTCCAGTATTGACCTGAACGACAGAGGAAAATCACAAAAAACTTGTCAGAATGGTCAACCATGGTGGAAATCGAACCCAGGTCTCCTGAACGACGGTTCGGTGTATTAACCACTCGGCCACAAGTAGTGACAGCCTTCAGATGTTGAAAATAATTATTTCACATCTTCCATTAATCATCACTCCAGCCTTCTCACCGTGAAACCTCCTTGTCAAGTCTCGACCGATAATCATGTTAAGTCGATGACGGACGAATGGCAAATTGCAATATAGTAGTATACTTCTTGATCTGAATCATCTCGACCTCCTAATGACATCTCGGAACCCTTGATCGATAACACTATCACATAGGAGAGACTGACAATCGTAACCTTGTCAAGAGTATTGACGTCTCGGAACATCTGACCGATAATGTTGAATGAATGGGAGAGACAGTCGATCGTAACCGTCTTGAAGTAATGTCGACAGTAGGAGAGGATAATTATTTAATAGAGAGTGAGGTATGTTTGTTTACAAGAGACAATATAGAATATGGACTGTCTTCATCTTAACGTTGGAGTATATTCAGTTCATGTGTAAATAGACCTGATTTTAATTATTATATAACTAGAGAATATGTTGATAAATTGAAGATTAGGAAGTGGACATTTGTGGTCCTTAACTAATGGATACGATGAGTGCAAATTAGTTTTGAAATTGATCGAATATTTTTATTTCTATTGTTGGTAATAAGACGAGCTTTAGCGAAGATTCAATTTGACATACTGAAAAAAATTGGTGTTCGTTTTTATGTTTACTTTTTATTTTATTTTTTTTGTTTTTGTGATTTTTGGTCGGTTCTCCACAGGTCAAACAGCTACAGCTATCAACTTCAAACTTTTTTCACCATGGTTCCTCATCTAACTTAGATCTGTTTAGTTTTGTGGCATTATCGGATGATAACTTGGGTTTTTATGAATTTTAGAAATTTCAAAAATACTCATTAGGATAACACGTCGGAAAAAAATGAAAATATTTTTATTTTCAAAAAAAATGAAATTCTGTGTGAAGTTGAATTACATTTTGATACACATTTCTGGAAATTCTCAGCTTGATTGGGTCAGCCATTTTGAAGAAAAAACATGAGATGTGCTAAATTGATACCACTCGAAGCCGTTTTTACCCATTCATAACTTAAATGTCACCCAATTGGCGAATGTGGGA
>OZ023335.1:3538740-3558740 GCA_964007535.1 Brachyptera risi | reverse complement strand
AATATAATCCAATGAAATTATATTTCAAAACATTCCCTGCGGAGCTATTGAAATAACTGTGAATATTGCTGAAATACGCCATGGTATTTCTTTTCAGGACTTCACCCCAGGTAAGTCTCACCCTGTCGTATAAATATTCCGTTACTGAGAAGGTCATCATTGGTAATGTTGAGTAACGAGCAGAAATTAGTTGACGTGCCACGTGATTTTCACATTGACCGAAATATTTTTTACAACTAGTCAAACGCGAAATATGCGTTGTAAGATGAGCGAGATATCTGAATAAGGTATAATAACAGTCCTACATCTGCTACTTTATCGACTCTGGTATTCTACACACTCTGTACTTCATTTAATTGCTACTTTATCTTCTCTGGTATTCTACACACCTTGACGAATATAAAGAATAGTTCATTCTTGAGCAAATATCGAATCTAGGAAGCAGTGAATCTTGGCCCATTTCCATATATTTGATGTCTAAAAACAGTTATTTGAATTTTTTTCTTCGAAACGGCTGGTTCTAATTGCTCACAAAATGATTGTTATATGTATGATCCATGTCTGAACACTCAGAGAAAATTTTATTTCTTTCAGAGAGGTTTCATTTTTTCAAATTTTTTCACCCGGCCTAATCTAATGGGGTTTTTAAAAATTTTGACTTGATTTTTCTCAGAATCTATTCGACCGATTCATTCCAAAAACAATACAGTTCTAAGTTGGATGAGTTCTCGTATGCAAAATAAGTTTCATGTCGATCAGTCGAACGCTGCGACCTGTGGAGTGCCCCCCCACAAAAAAACACACACACACACACACACAGACAAAGCCCTATAAGAGTGGGATGGAGACTTCGCTACGCTCATCTAATTATTTATTTACTTCCAAACATTCTGAAAATAAGTAAAGGGGCACTAAACTAGGTCCAGCATAGGGGCGCTGGATTTTCTAGTCCAGGCCTGGATCTATTGGCGTCCGAAAATGATCAATAAGATAGTGAGATGAAGGTTTTTTAGGGATGAGAAGGATGGTGGGAAGAAAGTGATCGTGGCCTATATTGTGGGAACCACCCTGCATGGCATTAGCCTAGACTACAGAGAGAAACCATGTGAAGCCACTGTGAAGATGGATGGTGGCGGGGATCGAACCAGGTCTGATATTCCCCTCACCTACAGGATAACACGAAGCGTGCGCGTTAATCACTCCGCTGCATATGCTCCTTTTTAAATATAGAGTATGATAATTTAATGAGTAATTATTTATTATGGAAAATGTGTCCACAGTTATGTTTTCAAACCGGCACATGACTGTGGCTGAGTGGTTAACGCACTTGCTTCATGTGATCCGGGAGGTGAAGGGGCTGGTTCGATCCCCGCTACCGTCCATCTTTACGAAGGTTTTTCGTGGTTTCCCTCTGTAGTCTAGGCTAATGCCGGGATGATCACACAGTATAGGCCACGACCGCTTCCTCCCCAGTATCCTTCCTGTTACCTGAGAAACCTTCATCTCATCATCCCATCATCTCATCAATCATACATTCGACGCCAATAGATCCCAATTATCATTATAGTGCGTCGTTAAAAATCCAATATATTTATATATATATATATATATATATATATATATATATATATATATATATATATATATATATATATATATATATATATATATATATATATATATATTTATATATATATATATATTTATATATATTATTTTCAAAAAATGAACCTGGAATGATGAAAGGGTTTGTTTGGCTCATGGAACTGCTTGGTAATCTGAACCCAGATGGACGCAAGTTCGTTTCCCACTGTCATAGGTATGGATTTTTGTGAATGTCCTTCCACTTATCACACTCCATAATTTCACTATCACTTGGACATAAAGAAAACATTTAGCCTGCACGCTGTTGCAGCTGTTTGTGGGGTAATTAAGCATCATCAAAATATAATAATCACATTTCAAAAAATGTCCTCAAATAACTTATATTTAGTAATAAAATCATGTAAACATTTTTCTTTACATGTTTTGCCAAACTCACGGTTACGTCATCTCACACAACTTTGTCTTTATTCTATCTTTATAGGCCCTTAACGTACACCTATATATAATGACTAAAAAAATCCACAGAAATCAGCCTCCACCATTTTTTTCTACTTCAAGCTCTAACTAAATACGTTGTATATATTCTCCGAACGAGAAACATATTCATCAGATTTATCAAATCCACCCTTTTTTTCTACATTTTATACTTGACTTAACCGTAATTAAAATATACACATATACTCACCTTCGTTTCCGTATATCCTTCTAAGTAACAGAGAAAAAACTTTATGCATTTTTCTCCTATATACAATTATTAGCCCTCACAAATTTAACATTTTTTCCACTCCAAATAATTTGCAAACACATTTTCAGACGGAATATATTTTCATCCATTGCTACTTCACCGTCATCAGATGAGCGTAGCGAAGATAGCGAAGATTCCATTTCACATACCGAAAAAAATGGGTTTCGTTTTATGCTTTTTTGTGTAATTTTGTACGCGGCATAGGCCTACAGGTAAGGAAAAAATACGTATCAACTTGAAAATTTTCCTCCATATTTTTTCTCATGCCAAAATAGCCTGGGATTGTTTCTCAGAAAAATCGGTCTGAAGGTTTTTCCTGAAAAAATCGTACTTTGAAAAATCCTCGTAAGAATAACCCGGAGGAAAAATACTTGAAAAACAAGAATTTTTCAAAAGCTCTCTCAAATTATCATCGGATATAATAAGTACCATTATACATCTTTTCAGAGATATTTGTAACAATCGGATGAGAAATGACAAAGAAAACGCAATAAAAGTGTACATTTTATTGAATATTTGGATCAAATGGTTTGCAAAGTGTATATGCAACAGGTTGCAGCACTATAAATACCAACAAATTGCAGTTAAGGTTTTCAAACGCTCGAAGTAATTCAAGGTCTGTAAATGTGGATTGAGCCGACAGAATAATTTCTCATTCTAGACTTATAAGCTCATCTCACAACGCACATCCCGCGTTTTCCTAATGAATAAAAAATCTCCTAATTAAAATATATCCGTCAATGGTAATCTTCCTACAGGTCTTGGTTAATTCATAATGACTATTTCTAATTGGTTATCATAAGTCTATAATGCTCCTAGTTGATGACTTGATGACTTGGACAACTGTATGCATGATTAATGACTTGTGTATCCATCACTCTGGCAGTTAACAATTAGATGAGAGTTGAGGGGAGTGGATATTTAATCTACATATAGTGGCTTCACTGCGATGCTACGTTGTTATTGCCATTCACTTTGTGTTGTGTAGAAAACAATTATCATGAATGTATGAATAATTTGATGTGAAAATTGATGTGAATTGAAAATGTATGAATTGATTACATGAGCAAATGCGAAGACTCCCATCCTCCTCTTATGGAGCTTTGTCTGTGTTTTTTCTTTTTTCTGTTTTTTTTCTGTTGACCGTACAGGTCGCAGTTTTTGACTGATTAACATGAAACTTTTTCTGTACGAGCAAACTTATTCAACTCTTAACTATTCAGATTTCGGATGAGATCGGTTGGGCCAATTTCAAGAAATACGATGTCAAAATTTCTGAAAAAAACCACATAAGATTGGGCTGGGCAAGAAAATTTGAAAAATAAAATCTCTCTCTACAAAATATGGAATTTTCTCTGAATGTGTACACATAAAATAAAACATCATCGAGATTGTTCATTCAATTTGGATCAGCCGTTCTGAAGAAAATAATTCAATAAACGGTTGTCATTTTAAAATCTCAGCGCGGAAATTGAAACAATTATTTAATAAATTGAATGCAGCGATGAATGTTATGGTCCATATGAAAATAAAAGTTGGATCGATTTTTGAATTTTAAGATGAGCGTAGCGAAGATTCCATTTCACATGCCGAAAAAAAAATGGGCTTCGTTTTTATGTTTGTATTTTTATTTTTTTTGTAATTTTGTACGCGGCATACAGGTCAGGAAAAAATACTTATCAACTTGAAACTTTTTCTAGATATTTCTTTCATACCAGAATAGGCTGGGATGTTCATTCAGAGAAATCGGTTGAAATTTTTTCCGGAAAATATTCGGAAAGTTAGAAAAAGTCTCATAAGAATAACCAAGAGGAAAAATACTTGAAAAACAGGAATTTTTTACAAGCTCTCAAATTTTCACCGAATATGAACAATACTATTATACACCTTTTCAGAGATTTTTGCAACAATCGGATGGGAAATAACAGAGAAAACCCAATAAAAGTGTACATTTTATTGAATATTTGGATCAATGGGATTTGCAAAGTGTATATGCGACAGGTTGCAGCACTATAAATATCAACAAGTTGCAGGTGAGGTTTTTGAACGTTTCAAGTAATCCAAGGTTTGTAGATGTAAATTGAGCTGACAAGTTATTTTTCATTCTAGATTCCCACACTTCTAAGCTCATCTCACAACGCGCATCCCGCGTTTTCCTAGTATTTTGAATTGATTTCTATATGCATGCTCACCCGTCACTCCACACCAATATTCAGTTTCCTGATCGTAACCGTCTGGAACAGATGTACAAATCAACACATTTTCACTCCATTCATGCATGCCACATGTGAACTATTGTATTCAAACAATAACAAAAACAATAACCTACATTTCATTCACTTTTGATTCAAATATAATAATTAATTCAGTTATTTCAACACACTATTTCCTTACACAGATATTAAAGGATCAACACATCTGATTGGTGATGATAAAATAGACGGAAGAGGTTCGTTAGTAATTTCAATACGAATTTTAATGAATAAAATCAACAGAACAGTGATCAACTATATTATTCATTCTTGTTTAGAAAATCGACATAATTAATGTCGAATTATTATAAATTATTAACTATATCCGTTCCTACAATATTCCCACCATTACTTGTAATCTATATATTATTTATTCTTTTCATATCAATGAATTTCAACAATACCGTTTCAGTTGGATAAAAAAATATCTATAAAAAATTCCATTCATTTCTGTGGGAAAGTAGAAAACTTTTCATTCAGTTCTTGATAATTCTTAAGAATCAATTGATTTAATTTCAGTTTTTTAAACGTTATATTTGTTTCTATAATCAGTGTTGAAATGAGTCTACCGCAATATGAACAATAGTTCGTCTATAGTTATTAACCCATTATAGCTTTTCAACAACAACTTTCAGGGTTCATCTTTAACTAGTCTAAGTTACTTTTGATGAGTGTTTGGGTGTGGTTACGAACGGATGTTTATTGTATGGTCGATTATTGACGGTTGGTAGTGTCGATACGTCACTAAGAGTGGAATAATGGATATCACGCTACATCTGGTGTGTTTGGAATAATTAAATTTGCACGCTCATCTGTTGAGTGGGTTGCGTGCAAGAAGGGCCTAAAGGTTGATTAGTTGGATGAGCGGCGCGATCGGGTCTCGTATATTTTGACATCTCGTATCTAACCTTTTGAGAGTGGTAATATCGTCCTTGTGGTACCTAGACCGAACGATCCTATCTTTTCATCCTTGTCTTCAATTGAGAAACAGTTGTTTACATGCTGATAAAGATAAATAAGAAAGCCTAATATTTCATAATTATATATAGATATTTCTTAAGAATAATTTATGTTCATTTTGAATGAATTTGAATTTTCCATATTTTTCCACATACATTCATCTCCCGACTTTGGTAGGCCTACAAACGTAAAAAGTTTTGAAAAAAATGGCCCTACAATTTAACCCAACCCATCCTATAATGATTATTATTTTTTTGCTAAACGATCCCACCACCAGCTAGGTCACATGGGGGTACGAATGAGCTTGATGAAACTATGAAAGGACGTTTGCAAAAACACATGCCTTGGCGAGACTCGAATCTACGCCCAAATTTTGAGGCGATGTCTCAGCTGACTTAGCTACCGAGGGCGGCCCAATCCTTATCCAACTAAACTGATTAACGTACTGTTCACCCATTCTCGATTTATTTCCTTTGATCATATTGAAAGCTTGACACAAAGTCACTGTTCTCTAGGCTAAGGATGACAAGGTAGGATCTTTCGGACAAGATTGATCAGGAACCGAGTGTGATCTCATGAACCCCAGATTTAGAAAAAAAGTATGCCTACAAATATATCCCCTTGATGGAATAATAGGCACATGTGATTTTTTTTAGTTGAACAATAAAAAACATAGATCATAAATATCAATAAATGAACAGTCACGTGATGTCCACAAAGCCCTGAAGAGCTTGACTGTGGATTAAATATAGACAAATAATGGGAAGAATATTGTGTAATGCGATAATTGAAACATAAGTGCAAGATGAATGCAGACAAAGATGCATTTTGCAGTTTTTGAATATTCTGATGTGACAATATATCAAATTATCACTACTCTGCACATATTTCTCCAGAGACAAATGGATACGATCAAGATGGTGTCACTTCAAATATGAACAATTCCAAAAAGTAAGAAATATGATTGATGAGAAACGTAACATAATTTTTCAGTTTTCAATCAAACATACTATTGGCTAGTTTATATAAAACCTAATACAAGAATAAACTATTTCCATTCCTATATAATTTTTCCACCGAACAATTCTCACCATATATTTATAAATTGGGTTAATTGTGCGTTAAATACATTTCATAAAAAAAAATCCAAATTACATTTCATACTAATTAACATGCAACATTTTTATAATACACGTTTGTTTAAATTATCTTCTTTAAAGATTTCATTATATAAACTATAGACATGCGAACTGTTTGGAAACATCTAAATGGTTCATTATTAAAACAACTTGAGAAAAAAAGAAGATCATATTGTATTTTGCGTCAACATAAAATATGTGTTTAACTTTTGAACTGACTTTTATAATATGACGCATCTGGTAACCGATCTATATACAATATGGCATGTCTTTTCACTCTTTTGTGTGGACATAATAATTCCGGTTTGAACATAAACATCAAATTGAAGATTCCGATCGGTGGTTTCACCTATCTATTAACAATAACGGTGAGGAGTGTCGAGGATCTTATTCTTTTCAATATAGTAATGAAGGTGTATCATTTTGTTGAACTTAGAAATGTGTGTTTTTTGTATTTTTAGAAGTTTTAAATATAGTGTGAGGTGAACAGAAGGGGTCACATCTGGTTGGGGCGGTTTAGTTTTCATTTGAATAGAGAATTGTTTTTTTCATTTAATTTTGTTTGTGCATTACCCAAGAAAAGAAAATACCACATGGACTATATTATATCAAACAAGATGTTGAATTATATTTTTGAAGACTCGATTCTGAGGTGTATAATTTATTTGTCGAAGTGAAATGTATTTTTTTCAGTCGGGTTATTTTGATTTGTGACATTTTTTTCATTCTCATCTGTTTGGGGTGGTGAGATCGCCTTTGTGATGTCCCTCTCGATCGATTTTGAGCTTCCATTATTTGTTTTTATAGGAAACCAACGGCTTCGTATCGAGTTTTCGATGTTTATGAGGAATATTTTTCAAAAAGAATGCTCCACTCGATCAAAAAATTTTATATTTGACTCATTTATATTAAATCATAGCACATTTAGTTTTTGAATGAAGTTAACAACGACTTTTGGAAAAATATTATTTTCGAATATTAAAAATTAAAAATTGAAATTATATCTCGATAAAAGGTTGAATTTCATCACGATTGACTTCATAAGTGTTATTAAAACTGTTCCGAACTCTGTTTTCAATTTTATAAATGAAGTCATGAATGATTAAATCAAAATTAATTGAAACAAATTTCAAATAATTTGTTTGAAATTATTACAACAACGTGTCTGAATCATTGGTGCAAATTTTTTGTGATACGTGGCTGATATACTTATTCAATTTTTCCAAATGGTTTCTGAAAAACTTTCAAAAATCATGTCACAGTGAGACTCGTGCTTCTATTTCTGGGAAGACTACTATAGTATTCATTTTCAATTTCCTATTTTTAATCCATAGCCTTGATTGAAGAACGATAATTTCGTATCAAGTTTCGATGTTATTGAAGAAAAAAAAAACATTGCAATAAAATATGCACTGGAAAATTCGCTAAGAGATTGAAGATTGAAACTCATTCTACTGATGACGAGGATGTATGAGATCGCCCTTGAGGTGCCCCGTCCGAACGATCCTACCTCTCATTCTTGGCCCTAATTGAGGAACAAGGATTTTGTATCAAGTTTCAATGTTGATACATCAAATATTGAAAAGATTCAATACAAAAAAAAAAAAAATTCAAAATTCAAAAAAATTTATTCCAAAAATATTTACAAATTACAATAACATATAGAGACAAAATCACATATACAATTATAATAGAGAAAAAATCACAAATATAATTATAATATCATACTAAGTTCTCAATTAAATAGTATAATCTGGGTAAATTTGTTTTTGAAGTGAAGGAATACCCACATAAGCAATCATAATAATACAATCATAATACAATCATGCGAAATCAATTACAATTGTATTTGCCACCAAACTTGATTCAGTACTGGTATACGTCGTTTCATAATATACTCATTTCCCCGAAAGAAGAGGGCGAGAGCCACCCGTGCGCTAGTGGTGTGGGATAGGGGGAACGGTCGTTCGGAACCTTATCTCTATATATTGGGTTTTAACGACGTACTATACTGATAGCTACGAACTATTGGCGTCGGTGGATGATGAGTGAGATGATGGAATGATGAGATGAAAGGTTATTTTATTAGGTGTTTTGGATGGTGGGAAGGAGTCGGTTGTGGCCTGTTGTTAAGGAACCATCCCAGTATTATCCTGAACGACAGAGGAAAACCACCTTTCAGGATGGTCGACCATGGCGGGAATCGAACCCCGGTCTTTCGAATGACGGTTCAGTGTGTTACCACTCGGCCACGCGTCTCGGTTTCCCAAACCCTCCCGAACAGTTGAACTACTTTACCTACCGATAAGATAATATGTAAATGTAACAACGGAATCACCAGCTGACACCACATATGATTATTCCAGTACCACGCTGTACGTCAGGTTCGGTCGCGTGCCAGGCCTCGATCTTGTCAGTTCACTTCACTTCAGTGCATCCTCTTTGATGGACGACACGATAGAAGACAGTCCACATTATACTGTTAAACTACTCGCAGCCACGAAATGAATGGGGTCGAATACCAACAAAATATAATCATTTGAAAAAATCGTTTTTCTCGGTAAATTTTAATAATTCACGAATATTATATTGAACAGCTTGTTACGTGATGATTGTATTCACATATTTCCATAGACATGGATGAATACAATTATTCCAATGAATTATTCAAACACGATTCATTTCTGAAAGTGAAAAATGTAATCAATGAAAAAACGTACAATAATTTGTCATTGGACTATCGATCCATCTCACAACATGCGGACGTTGTTGTTTTCGTTGTCGTTGTCGTCGTTGTTGTTGTTGTTGTTGTTGTTGTTGTTGTTGTTGTTGTCGTTGTTGTTGTCGTTGTTGTTGTTGTTGTTGTCGATGTTGTTGTTGTCGTTGTTGTTGTTGTCGTTGTTGTTGTTGTTATTGTTGTCGTTGTTGTTGTTGTTGTTGTTGTTGTGGTTGTTGTTGTGATGGTGTTTGCTATTGTTCTTGCGCACAGCCCAATCTATAACCCAAATCAACCCAATTCAAGCAAAAAGTAGGGAAAAAATGTGTGATGTCTATACTTAGGTTTGCCAGACCCAAGCTCACATTCTGTTAATCCTTCTCCTCTTCCATCTCAACTCTTCTCACCATCTTCCTTCATTTCTCTCTGTCCTTCCACCATTCACCGCTCTCCTCTTCCATCTCAACTCTTCTCACCATCTTCCTTCATTTCTCTTTGTCCTTCCACCATTCACCGCTCTCCTCTTCCATCTCAACTCTTCTCACCATCTTCCTTCATTTCTCTCTGTCCTTCCACCATTCACCGCTCTCCTCTTCCATCTCAACTCTTCTCACCATCTTCCTTCATTTCTCTCTGTCCTTCCACCATTCACCGCTCTCCTCTTCCATCTCAACTCTTCTCACCATCTTCCTTCATTTCTCTCTGTCCTTCCACCATTCACCGCTCTCCTCTTCCATCTCAACTCTTCTCACCATCTTCCTTCATTTCTCTTTGTCCTTCCACCATTCACCGCTCTCCTCTTCCATCTCAACTCTTCTCACCATCTTCCTTCATTTCTCTTTGTCCTTCCACCATTCACCGCTCTCCTCTTCCATCTCAACTCTTCTCACCATCTTCCTTCATTTCTCTCTGTCCTTCCACCATTCACCGCTCTCCTCTTCCATCTCAACTCTTCCCACCATCTTCCTTCATTTCTCTCTGTCCTTCCACCATTCACCGCTCTCCTCTTCCATCTCAACTCTTCTCACCATCTTCCTTCATTTCTCTCTGTCCTTCCACCATTCACCGCTCTCCTCTTCCATCTCAACTCTTCTCACCATCTTCCTTCATTTCTCTCTGTCCTTCCACCATTCACCGCTCTCCTCTTCCATCTCAACTCTTCCCACCATCTTCCTTCATTTCTCTCTGTCCTTCCACCATTCACCGCTCTCCTCTTCCATCTCAACTCTTCTCACCATCTTCCTTCATTTCTCTCTGTCCTTCCACCATTCACCGCTCTCCTCTTCCATCTCAACTCTTCTCACCATCTTCCTTCATTTCTCTTTGTCCTTCCACCATTCACCGCTCTCCACTCCAATCTCACTTCCAACTTAAAACACACCATTCAAAACCTATTCTCGTCCGAAATGGGCCTATGACTACCAAAAACAATATTATCAATTCAATTCAATTTTTTTTCTTTCAACAATATCGAAACTTGATACAAAATCATTGTTCCCCGATCAAGGCTATGGATGAGAGATAGGATCGTTTGGACGGGGCACCACAAGGGCGATCTTACCACCCCATTTCAATTCAAATCAATTAAATAATTTCATATCAATTCAAGATTCAAATCTTGACGCTTCCCGTATTTTTCAAGATACATCACTGAAAGATCACATTATCTACAGTCCTGAGGTCCAAGAAACATCCTGAGGTCCAAGAAACATCCTCAGTATTTTGTTCCAGTCAATTGGTATTCCTGGTCACCCTGCCTTCCTGAGTACTCTTTCATTCGTTGAATTTAAATTAAAAATGCTTACCAATATTGAAGTCAAAGATTCTTCACTAGACACAGTGTTGAGTGACGTAAAATAAGGTTCATCATGCTAAACCCTGGACCTTCCTCTGTCTGTTCCATTATACATTCTATTAGCCAACAATGAACGATTTTGATATTCATTCTTTATAGCAGTTGAAGCCATCAAAATTCCGATATATTAGAAGCACAAAGCCTGTTAAATGACATAAAAAATCACATTCGAACCATGCATATATTACCATACCGAGATACGTTACTCCTGCAGCCGATAGCGACATATGCTCGTTCCAATCTCGGTGGCCTTATTGGACATTTTGAAATAGAATCTAAGCAGGCATCCTATATTATCACCAAGTCTTGATATAATTATGTCAAATATGGCGGAAATTTCTCTGTTTGCAGAGCGGTGAAAAGCTACTGCTGAGGCACAAATATGTACGCCTTCTTGACGTTGAGTTACGTATCTCGAAAATAAAGAAACGATGTATTCCAAATGACACATATCTTACACATCAGGTAAGATGATCAATAATATTTCTCAATTGTTTGTGAACAAATTACGTGAGCATTTCAAAGCACACTGTTAGTCATCTATTGTAATTTTGTAGGAATTTCTAAGAGTGAGCTCTCTCAAAAATCTGAGTTAACCGTATATGCATAAGCAACTCACAGGGAAAAAAACCTTTGATATATCAATAAATATGATATATGTTATGGGTGTATTATTCTAGAATTGAATATGATAACAGCACTGAGTTCACATCAAGAGTCCACGGGAGTCGATTTAGCGAAGTATCAGTTTTTTGACGATAACTTCTGAACGGTATTGGATATTAAAATTATGATACGCGAGAAACACAGATGATCGTAATAGCTTCAAGAGAATATAACTATTCAAGTCATGTTACATAACTGTCAAGCATGTACAGCTGAATAAACACATTTTTTAGCTGTACACGCTTGACAGTTATGCGACATGACTTGAATAGTTAGAAATTATATCATCTTGGAAGCTATTAAAACTATCTGTGTTTCTCGCTCATTAAAATTTTGATGTCTCATACCGTTCAAAAGTTATCGTCAATAAACTGATATTCCGCTGAATCGACTCCCGCGTGGACTCTTAAATATGAATTACGAATTTAAATTAATTTGAAAGGTGATCCAATACAGAAATCATCCGGACATATAATTCTATTCAGGAGACAATATTTTTCGATCATTTTATGTTATATTTTCTTAATTAGACGAGCTTTAGCTAGGATTCAATTTGACAAACTGGAAAAAATTGGTGTTCGTTTTCATGTTCCTCATCTAACTTGGATCTATATTGTTTTGTGGCATTATCAAATGGTAACTTTTATTTTCATGAATTTTAGAAATTTCAAAAATACCCACTAAAATAACACGGCGGGAAAAAAATAAAAATATTTTCATTTTCCAAAAGAATGAAATTTTGTGTGAAGTTGAATCACATCTTGATACACATCTCTGGAAATTCTCAGCTTGATCGGGCCAGTCATTTTGAAGAAAAAAACATGAAATATACTAAATTGGTACCACTCGAAGCAGTTTTTAACCATTTATAACTTGAATGTCACCCAATTGGCGAATTTAGGCAAAAGTTTGGCAAAGAAGTCGACATAGTATTACTTTCCGCTCGTCCAACAACGCGTATATAGCGTTTTCCTAGTTTAGCAATTTGAGCAATAACACTTCATATGAATCTCCACAAAGTCGGTATCACAGGCCTAAATCTGTGGAATTGAGGTGAATACGTGACTTGCATTCCTATGAAACTAGTCAAACGCAACATATGCGCTGTAAGATGAGTGAGATATCTGAATAAGGCATAAAAGTCGTGGAAGTAGTTCTACCCTCGCTACTTTATCGACGCTGGTATTCTACACACCTTGACGTATATAAAAATCCCTCATTGTTGAGCAAATTTCGAATCTGGAAAGCAGATAATCCATGCACCATGATTCTGCTTTCATTTCTATAATATATTTGATGAACGAAAACAGCTGATTTAATCTTTTTCTTCAAAACAGCTGGATTGAATTGCAAACAAAATGGTGATAATGTATTTAATTTAGGTATAGACATTCAGAGAAAATTTTATCTCATTTGGAGTGATTTTATTTCTCAAATTTTCTCGCCCAGACTAATTTTGTGTGTTTTTTGTTTTGAAATTTTGAGATGATAATTCTTAGAATTGGTTCAACCGATTTATTTCAGAAACTGATACAGTTCCAAGTTGGGTGAGTTTGCGTGTAGAAAATAAGTGTCATGTCGATCAGTCAACCCCTGCGTGCGACCTGTGCAGTGCCCACAAACAAATAAATGAACAAACACAAACAAAGCCCTCTGAAAGTGGGATGGAGTCTTCGCTACGCTCATCTAATGAAGCCTAATTCCAGAAAGTAGATACAGTTGGTGCCATATTCAATAGAATAAAGAGTAACACATGAATGTTGATGAATATGAAGGACATTTTATGGGCTTTGCTATTTAATTTAATTTGAAACCAAGCATATAAATTCTTCATTGGTGAAAAATGGAGACTCGGCTTTTCAAAAGGTTGCCCATCAGACACAGAATAATAAAGGCCTATATATAAGAATGAAGATAACGTTAACAAAGAGAGCTAAAACACAATACTATTGTTTGATACACAAATCATTGATAATATCAAGCTATAATATAGTCTAGAAAATTCAATATTGTAATTGATCACTCATTTAGAAAAAGGAAGAGGAAAAATATTAAATATCGAAAAGAGAGGAAAAAATATTCAAAAAATGCATCAGTTATGAAAGCGATGGAACATAATCTATAGATATCCAGGCCTACACACTCGAATTCTGATGGAGTAGAAGTGAAACAAAAACTAAAAACAAAATAATTTTAGGGGACAATGAATCCCAGAGTAGATATTAATTGTAGGGCTATGACAACATCACAATATTGTAATAATTACGTTCTCACTCGTGCATTTATATCCCCATATATCCCATTCACTCGTATATTATTATTAGCCTACACATGCAATTACAGAGGATTTTATATTATTCCTATTGAGAAAGCTATATTGAAAGATGATCACCGGGTTAAACCAATCACAGTTCGTGACCTTGGGGGAGAGGTGACTTAAGGGTGCAAGAGCCCGGGGGGGGGGGGCACTTGGGCTCTTTAGGGCTTACATATTTCTGTTTCAAATGAAATGAAATGGTATCAAAAATTGCAACACGTAGTTATATCATATAGTTAAAAATAAAACCGAAAGTATCACGAACTTATTTTTATTATTATGCCTATACCCATTCATATATTCTCATTAACACTATACAACAACATTGGAAAATATACAAAATATAGTACTTCACTCACGGAATATAATCTAACGAAATTAAATTTCAAAAAATTTCCTGCGGGGCTATTGGATTGACTGGAATATTGCTGAAATATGCCCTGGTATTTCTTTCTGGTTCACCCCGGTCAAGTCGCACCCTGTCGTATGAATATTCCGTGACTCGACCAGTAGGTCATTGCTGGTAATGTCGAGTAACGATGCAGAAATACGTTGACGTGCCACGTGGTTTTCACATTGACCGAAATATGTTTCACACATATCATTCATTTTCTATTTTTATACCAGTCTTACCTTCATTTTGGAAATAAGTATGCCTATAGGGGCGCTGGATTCTCAAGTCCGGGCCTGGGCCCTTATTCCTGAAAGATGTCACTTGGTGAGATGAGTCACTTTTCGGTTTATCCCACTAAAATGGCCGATTGCTATTCAATAATGTGAGTCACTTCCTCCAGATTTTAGTATAGTGATAAAAGTGAGATGAGAAGACTAGTGACTAATGTCACTTGGTGAGATGAGTCACTTTTCGGTTCATCTCACTAAAATAGCCGATCGCTATTCCCAATTTACTAATATGAGTCTCTTCATCCAGATTTTAGTATAGTGATAAAAGTGAGATGAGAAGACTAGTGACTAATGTCACTAGGTGAGATGGGTCACTTTTCGGTTTATCTCACTAAAATGGCCGATTGCTATTCCCAATTCACTAATCCGAGTCACTTTATCCAGATTTTAGTTTAGTGATAAAAGTGAGATGAGAAGACTAGTGACTAATGTCACTTGGTGAGATGAGTCACTTTTTGGTTTATCTTACTGAAATGGCCGATTGCTATTCAATAATGTGAGTCACTTCCTCCAGATTTTAGTATAGTGATAAAAGTGAGATGAGAAGACTAGTGACTAATGTCACTTGGTGAGATGAGTCACTTTTCGGTTTATCTCACTATAATGGCCGATTGCTATTCCCGATTTACTAATGTGAGTCACTTCATCCAGATTTTAGTTTAGTGATAAAAGTGAGATGAGAAGACTGGTGACTAATGTCACTAGGTGAGATGGGTCACTTTTCGGTTTATCTCACTATAATGGCCGATTGCTATTCCCGATTTACTGATGTAAGTCACTTTATCCAGATTTTAGTTTAGTGATAAAAGTGAGATGAGAAGACTAGTGACTAATGTCACTAGGTGAGATGAATCACTTTTCAATTCATCTCACTAGAATGGCCGATTGCTGTTCCCAATTTACCAATGTGAGTAACTTTATTCAGATTTGAGTATAGTGATAAAAGTGAGATGAGAAGACTAGTGACTAATGCCACTAGGTGAGATGAGTCACTGTTCGGTTTATCTCACTAAAATGGCCGATTGCTATTCCCAATTTACTAATGTGAGTCACTTCATCCAGATTTTAGTTTAGTGATAAAAGTGAGATGAGAAGAAAAGTGACATCTTTCAGGAATAGGGGTCCAGGTTCGTGAAATGATTGATATTATTAACAGGCGATGTTGGATCGTGATCCAAATCAATTCACTTTTTTTTCCAGTATATTTCTAACATTAGAAACTGAAGCCAGTTCGGGCGTGGGTTCGAGTCACGCATAAGGCATGGGTTTTGTACACGTCCTTTCACCTATCATTACAATATCACCCGCTCATTCGTACCCCCGTATAATCCAGCTGTTGGCGGGGTTGATGAGCAACATCAAAAAATACGAAATACAAAATACAAAATACAACGCAGCATTTGCGTTGTATTCTAGCTCTTCACTGACCAATTTTTTTTTTTTAAATTGGTTCATCAGAAAAACAAAAGATACATTTATTTTGACAATATCCCGCAAAGACGCTTTATACATCTTGTCTGCAGGTGAATTAAACAGATGATTAGTATTTGTATAATAGTACCTTCACTCATCAGCTCGAATCTTCTCGAGTCTAATGGTAATAATAAGGAACTTACAAACCAATATCAAAAAGTTACAAAATAATATTCAAATGACGAAGCAAGCCTAATCTAGTCCGATGATATTAACCATCGCTCAACACTACGCTTTATTCCGGCCATAAATTGCAAATTACATATATTTACAGGCATGTCGTTGAATAGAGTTGGAACCGATATTTTCAATAGTCGTTTATCATAGTTATTTATATTTTAATCAATTTATTGAATGAATAATTTGATCCATTAATATCGATATTTATTGATATTTTCATTCACGATATTGTAATATTCACGTTCACTCTCGTGCATTCATATCCCCATATATCCTATTCACTTCTAAGGTGTTTTTTCTTCACCACGAAAATACATAAAACATGTATATATTTCCGTTCACTCACCCTACATATGACCGATAATATACATTCCCTCGCTCTTACCATCTTGATAACAAGTAATATTCATTAGGAGATCGCTGATGTTGATTGTTCGTCTGCCTTCTGTCTTTTCAATGTTGGTAGTGATTAATTAGTCTGATTGTGTGGTGCGCACGCGCCAGGTGGGAGGAGAAGGGGGGGGGGAGTGGAGGGGGGGGGGACACACCTGCCCGCAACATCCCTCGTTTGAAAAGGTCAAGGAGGTTACATGTCTTGGGCGGGAGTATTATTCAATAGTTGCAAAATCAAATTGGATTCAAATAGTTTGTCCCATGGAGTATATCTCTTGCCCAACATTCCAGTTTATTAATTCCATAGTCAAGCTCTTTTGTAGTTTGTAAATATCAAATCCCAGGCTATTTTTTTCATAATTTTGTTCAGACCATTCACAAAGATTATTTCATGGATATTCCATCAAATGTCTCAACTTGATGAAAGTTTGGATCCTTACTAGGCCTCTAATTACTACTAGGCCTCTAATTACTACTAGGCCTCTAATTACTACTAGGCCTCTAATTACTACTAGGCCTCTAATTACTACTAGGCCTCTAATTACTACTAGGCCTCTAATTACTACTAGGCCTCTAATTACTACTAGGCCTCTAATTACTACTAGGCCTCTAATTACTACTAGGCCTCTAATTACTACTAGGCCTCTAATTACTACTAGGCCTCTAATTACTACTAGGCCTCTAATTACTACTAGGCCTCTAATTACTACTAGGCCTCTAATTACTACTAGGCCTCTAATTATTACTAGGCCTCTAATTACTACTAGGCCTCTAATTACTACTGGGCCTCTAATTACTACTAGGCCTCTAATTACTACTGGGCCTCTAATTACTACTAGGCCTCTAATTACTACTAGGCCTCTAATTACTACTAGGCCTCTAATTACTACTAGGCCTCTAATTACTACTAGGCCTCTAATTACTACTAGGCCTCTAATTACTACTAGGCCTCTAATTACTACTAGGCCTCTAATTACTACTAGGCCTCTAATTACTACTAGGCCTCTAATTACTATAGGCCTTTAAGATGAGGTGATGTATATATTATCGAGGGGTAAACAACTCTTGAAATCTGGTGTATATTTGTCATAAAATCTTCCTGGAATCCCTTGAATTCTTCCTGAAATCTCTTTGAAATCTTCTTGAAATCCCTTGAAATCCCTTGAAATCCTCCCTGAAATCCCTTGAAGTCTGAAATCAGATGTACACCAAATGTACTAGTTGTTTACCCCTCGTATATTATATACTAGAATGATCCACACATATTTTCTACAGTTCAATGACAATTTTGAAAAATTGAAAGAATAACCTCAAATCACCAGTGTCACATTCTGGTATGTGTAATTTTTCAATCAATTTCCATATCACTGTTGTTTGAATTTGAGATGAAAAATGGATGGAATTTGGAATGTGGAATCATTATAGAATCACGTAGCATTTTTATTCAATACATCATCAGTAGCCAGAAGATTGCGTGTTCGAATCCCGCTCTAGACATGGTTATACTGAAAGCGACTATCAAAATCATACCATCACTTCATAGTTTCATTATCGCCCACTCATACGTACCCCCATTTAACCTGGCTGTTGGTAGGGTCGTTGAGCAACAATGAAGCCAATATGTATGGCTCAGTCAACTGAGGCTTTACTCTAGAAACTGAAGCCACCGTTGGGCGTGGGTTCGAGTCCCGCCTAAGACAAAGATCATTGAAACATTCCTCATTTAGTTGTAATCACTTCATAGATTCATTATCGCCCACTCATACGTACCCCCATTTAACCTGGCTGTTGGTGGGGTCGTTAAGTGAACAAAAAATCATAGACATTAAATAAATGTTTGCCGATGAGAGCTGCTTTGATTCCCGTATATTTCTCATTTATTCGATACAATTTCAGCCGGTCACTTTCCAAATTTGGGATCGCACAAATATGGTCTGCAAAATAACAATTCATCACAATTTATTCACTTTTCAATCATGAAAGTTGAAATTGAAAAACCATCCATTTTTGAGAATATTGATTAAATCATCATAATCAGGCTATATGATATTCTCTCATCTTTTAACGCCTCCCATATTGGCTTCTTTTGAATTCCAATATAAAATTTGAATTGAATTCCGAGATTCCACGTTGTTGTGATAAGATGGGATGAACAGCAATCCCCCTTAAATTGCGTTCTTCAGCTCCAACTCCAGTGTCAGTGTCAGTGTCAGTGTCAGTGTCAGTGTCAGTGTCAGTGTCAGTGTCAGTGTCAGGTCAGTGTCACTGTCAGTGTCAGTGTCAATGTCACTGTCACTGTCACTGTCAGTGTCAATGTCAGTGTCAGGTCAGTGTCAGTGTCAGTGTCAGTGTCAGTGTCAGTGTCAGGTCAGTGTCAGGTCAGTGTCAGGTCAGTGTCAGTGTCAGTGTCAGTGTCAGGTCAGTGTCAGTGTCAGTGTCAGTGTCAGTGTCAGTGTCAGTATTAGTGTCAGTTTTCATTTCACTTCTTGAGTTGTTATAGTGACCTGGCAATCATCCAAATTGATATCCTATAATCTTCGAATTTTCTATCTCTAAATTCTATCAATATTCATTGAATATTTCTATTGAGTGGCATGCTCTGATCCCCGCGGTCACACTTGTGTTCAGCGCATGACCAGTTGTCAATTGAAAAGATCATTCTCCAATGGTATTAATTTTAGAAAATATTCGAAAATTAAATTTGAGAATATTCATTATTTTGCCTTGAATAATCGTACATATTCATAAATTAACGACTAGTGATTGACCCCGCCCACAAACGTCACAAAACAAAACATCGAATCAAATGGGCTGTATGTGATGTGGGTAATTGGACATTATCTATCAGAGTATCTGTAAATGCCCACATGAAGTATATATCTAGGTGGCTGACCGATAAGCCACGCCTATCACTGACTAACCCATGTAGATTCGAGAAATGTGTGGACTCGTGCCTCGCGAACAATAACATTTACTCCAGTCTCACAGAAATATAATCACCTTGATTATAGCTGG
>OZ023335.1:3508740-3533740 GCA_964007535.1 Brachyptera risi | reverse complement strand
TGAACCGGTTTGCCTAAACCGTTTCCCGACCTTGTGGTATACGTAGTCTATGATAAATAAGACGAACGAATATATACAATTGTGAAAAAAAGAAAATGAAAATGAATGAATTATTCACTCATGAAACACACACACACGAACACACCGCAATACATAGACAAATCGACCCGTAGAAGATGAAGATAATAAATACGGTATTCACAATAATGTTATATATACTATTGGAATTACTCTTTCTGACGTGAAGCAAAACCCTCTAAAAATTCATTCACAGAATATTAACACTTTTCATGGAGGAGATTTTTTAATTCGTGTATGATGAAACGATGAAGTGATGATGAGTGTAAGGACGTCAACAAAAACTCATGCCTTATGCGGGACTCGAACCCACGCCCAACATGGACTTCAGTTTCATTCCGCAGTGAGCGATAGTTGACTCGGCCACGGGGCGGCTATCATTGATCGAAAAAATAATCAATTGTTCATCAATTAGTATCAACTAATCACTATCTTCGATAATTCACCAGTCCCTGTTTCTTATTCTGGATCCTCAACTTAGTCCTTCTTTATTTTCTTGCCTTGCTAATTTTTTCGTTCTTTTCTTATTTTTTTTCTTCATTTTTTCTTATTCTTTGCTCTCAAGCGTTGCATTTTCAAGAGAATAATGTTCCTATGATCACATTTGAAAATGAAAATGAAATATTCAGAATATCAATACAACAGAATATTTTCTCGAAACGATTAGGATATGAGAAAGCAATATATATGTATATATATATATATATATATATATATTTGAACATATATATATATATATATATATATATATATATATATACATATATATATATATATATATATATATATATATATATATATATATTTATATATATATATATATATATATATATATATATGTATATATATATATATAAATATATATATATATATATATATATATATATATATATATATATATATATATATATATATATATATATATATACATATATCAAGTTGAACTGAGAGCAATAGTTGAAAATCAAAACGATTGTGTAAATATGTATGTTTCTGTGATCAAATTGAAAAAGAATATCCGTAGCCATAACCCCGCGCTCAAGAGTCAAGACAACAACTCACAGATGTTTTGTTTCAAAAAAGTTATTGTGTCGGGACTCGAACCGTGGATCGTTAGATCAGGCCACGTTAGATCAGGGCAGGTCAGGTCCGAGTCGGTACTAACCCGGCTTTGATGATCCTAACCATGAGAACCCAACTCAGGCAGTTGAGTTGAACCACGTTAGATGAGGTCAGATCAGGTCAGGTCCGAGTTGGAACTAACCTGACTTTGATAACCCTCACCATGATGGCCCATGCCCAGGCAGTTGGCCCAGCTGCCACGATATATCAGGTTGGGTCAGGTACTTACCTGACCTTAATAACCTTAACCATGAAAACCTCAAAACCAACATGAACTTGTGGTGGTGTAGGCTGAAAATGATTCCAATAAAATCTTGATGTTCAAATTCTTGATTGGGTTGTTGCAAATCCCGGTGATGCACATTACTCACTGAACATGGACTGTATAGCCTATATCTGACGGAGCAGCTAGCTCATGGGCTGCGGGCAACGTCACAATCAAACATCGAGACAGTAGCGTTTTGAAAGAGATTTTAGGTAGAATTATCAAAAAAGAAAATATTTTGACTTTGTTCTGAATTTTTTTTCAAACATCGTCAGACTTTGTGATAGTGTGTATCCTTGCTATCAACCTAGTGGCAACATTCAGTGAGGATTTTGAAAAAATCGTCGATTTTTATTTCCCATTCTTGCGAAATTATTCGAGAACATGTTTTTTCAGAAGTGGTCGAACCAATTGGAATCAAGAACTGAACACATCTTACTTGTATATGAGTCAGCGTGTTCACGAGAAAAATCAGACCGATCGTCCGATCCATTCAACCTGTGGGCGCATTTCCGGCCAAAAACATTCAAAAATGCAATTTTTCCATAGTGGTATGATCGATTTTTCCTCAAAACTCGACAGTTTCAAGTTGGTTGAGTAGGTACCTCCACAATAAGACTCATATTGATCAGTAAAACGTCCTGAAATGTGGAGCGCGGACAAAAAAAAAACAGAAATATACATTTATAAGCCAATGGGAGTCTTCGCTTCGCTCATCCAATAAGTGCTTTCAGTCAAAGATTATGAGGGTTGGTAATTTTTTTCACTCACCGATATTGTTGTAACGACCGATATCAAAACTATTCTGCATAACAAATTGTTATTTTTGAAACGAGGAAAAATGCTTCGAAGCCCCGACTCCTCTTGTCTGTGGTGAGGACTCATCCATATCGGTATGAGTGCAAGTTATTGATTCATAAATTTGGACAGTGAATTGGTACATATTTCAAATATTGGTGAAATAGAGAGTCAAGCCACCATAAGAGACCGGCGACAAACGCAACCCTCAATACATCTTGGTGTGGAGTATAATTGGTAGTCTATCTTCCTTTTCCGTCGCGTGGTACTTCTTCGCTTCTCACCTATCAATCTAGTTAATTATTACCTAGTCAGTGATAATTAAAGTTGATACCTTCCTTCCTTGATCTCTTAATACCTTAATAGACAATGACATGGATGACGACTTCATCTAATGTTGCGCACGCACCACCGGAAGTATGATGATGATGATGAGCGCAAGACCGGAAGTGAGTGGTTTGCGCGTACTGAGCATGCGCGAGCGTGTGGCCAATTTACCCTTCATGTCGTACTTATAGACCTTATGGTAATTGATGAGGGGTTTAACGTTATTACCTTATGGTTAAACTGGAGTAGAAAATAGTTGGTATTATCGAGTTCTTGTCAAAAGTTATTTTGTGAATAAGTAGGTTAGTGCTTAATTCAGAATAAATAAAAGCCAGTATACTTATTCATTTGTATAACGAAATCCATTTTTCGATATAATTTCATGATTTTTGGATGAAATATTACCATCGCAAGCATGACACAAAGTCATCACTCCCCAATTAGGACTAACGATGATAAGGTAGGATCGTTTGGAAGGTGTACCACAAGGTTTATCTCTGACAATCCTCGTAAAGCTCCAGAAAAAAATGGAAGTATAATTACAACTTCCAATTGAATCGGCTTTAGACAAAGTCGAAGATATTTTTATTCTTATAATTTCATATCTATCAAAAAAGTATTCAAATCAGAGATTTTACTGGGTCCACATTGATGTGATTATTGCTTTTGTAAGTGGTCATTTCTTAAAAACGATTATCTGAATATTTTAGAGTTATAATCTATAGATTATCTCCCGGTGTTGGTATAGAAGGTTTCGAAACATTATCTGTTGTACAGTTTTTCTTCAGCACACGTGAGGAAGAAGGGGGGGGGGGGGGGGCACACGTAGGGGTACTTACAGAAAAACTGTCTGAAAAAACTCATATTGTGATCCAGTGAATTATTCAATGTCTCATGGCCAAAACGATAGATCAAATAATATGGATTTATATGGATGAATAATTTGGATATATATATATATATATATATATATATATATATATATATATATATATATATATATATATATATATATATATATATATATAATATATATAATATAATATATATATATATATATATATATATATATATATATATATATATATATATATGTATATATATATATATATATATATATATATATATATATATATATATATATATATATATATATATATATATATATATATATATTATTGATAATAATATGATGAACCTCGTCGAAAATATCTAAATTCACAGTCTCCTCATGAATTTAAGTATTTATAAATAGAATTGAATGACGTAGTTATTCAATATTGTTCCACATAATGAGTGAGATTCAAATGGTATCATGATCAAATACCAATATAAAAAGTCTTGAAGATAATTGTGAAATAAAATTATAGTGGAACAAAAAAATACATACATATTGTAATTATTGATACCGGTAACCAAAAAAAAAGACGGAGATAAATATTACAAATACCCAACTAATATTCAAATTGGAGAAACAAAAACTTCAAGACAATTTCAGCACCTGTATTTCATAATATACAATGTCAATTACCTTTCAACCGATAACGTTTTTTGCTGTTGTAGAATTAAACGTTGAAACTGAATGCCTCGGGGTAAAAACAACTCAACTAATAATCGTTAACAAATCATTATTAAAGAAGAAATTATAGTAACATCTTATACATGACGGCCGCTAATTAGATTACATTTATAATAATGGAATCGATTAGAATGTCATATCCAGCCGAATTACGAAGTAACCGTTAATATTTTCCTCTTAATATACCATTCTCTTGATCCAACCTGTTCATCTAATTGCTCATTGTCTTCTCACTCTCCTGATGTCTCAATCCACAGTCACTACGTATACACGATACTGGTTCTCGAACTGAAACCTGGTTTGAGTTCCATTTCAGTTCTCAACACTCCATATTATATATAGCTTCTCTTAATGATCTCGTTTAATTATATACTAGGCAGACGCGTTATGTGTTGCCGCGTTGATGGATGAGCTGGAACATATCAACTTATCTTTGGATTGGTTATTATATATATATATATATATATATATATATATATATATATATATATATATATATATATACACCTTGAGATCCAAACCATTACATCACTACCATCTTATTTTCCGTTAATAATTTCTATGATAATAAAGAAGGCTTTGTTTTAATCGTTTACAATTAAGTGGTGTCACCTGTAGCTTGTATTTAATAGGTATCTTAATAGCTTTGAATGGTTTATAGAAATTAAATTATATATTTTTTTTACATCAAAACGGCTGATTCGATTTGAGTGAAAGTTCGAAATAATGTGTATCATTATCACATTAAAATGCCCTGAGAATTTGAATTCTCTCGGATGAAATATTCTTCCTTAATTTTTTTCTCTGGGCTATTCTCATGGGATTTTTGAAAACATTGAAATGAGTTTTCTCAGAAGTGGTTCAAACCGATCGCGCCTCAAAACTATACAGTATCGAATTAGATAATGTGACTTGTGGCTAAGTTTCAACTAATTTTAAATCTTCGTCTGACCTGTGGAGCGCGAAAAAAAAAAGGATTTTTTTTTGGGTGTGGTGAAATTGAGTCTTCGCTTCGCTCATCCAATCATTGTTTGCTTGATGACCTGACCAACAGCCAGGTTATACAGGTAATCTCGTTTATTTTGTCGTTGATCCATATTACAGAATATTATAATATTATGTTTGGATGTGCAGACATTTTGTTCATTGTTGGTTGATAATGAAATGGTGAAATGGCTGAGAAACAGGATGACGGACATTTTGAAGTTAGAGGGTGGTATAGTGTATTGAAGGGTTGTTTATTTCTTTAAACGGTGTTTTCACAGTCTGAAAGTTTATTCACAAAATATTGTTAACGGAATTCCATTCTATTCTCAAGTTTATTTATTATTATTAATTTTGGATCATAGTTCTTTGGAGAAAGTAATCGTTAATGAAGTAATAACATTTCATAGTTGAGAATGTTTTCAGAGAGTGTCTTTAAAGCTGGAATGGAAATTGTTTTTTCAAGGATTAACAGTTTTTGTGATATTCATTCCTAAAAATTGAGTTTAAATACACTCTTTTCGAAATGCAACCTGGTTCAAATTCCGTTGAAACTTTGAAAAACGTCATACATAGGCCTACACATTTCAGTTGGAATGAAATTGTTGGAGTCGGTCAAACATTTCCTGTGATTGATTTTGAAAAATGTCTTGAAAACAGCTGATTTTTAACATGTATCATCAATTTTTTGTTCCATATTCTTGTTCTTGTTCTTTGTATCCATGAGTTTGACCATGGGAGAAAAATACTCGTTTATCTATAGACCTATATCATTAATGACGGAAAACGTGGTTGAGTGACGCACATTGAACTGTCATTCAGGAGACCGGGGTTCGATTCCCTTCATGGTCGACCATCCTGACAGGGATTTTTTGTGGATTCCCTATGTGATTAAAGTCAGTACTGGACCCTTATTTCTGAAAGATGTCTCTTAGTGACATTAGTCACTAGTCTTCTCATGTCACTTTTATCACTATACTAAAATCTGGATAAAGTGACTTACATTAGTAAATTGGGAATAGCCATCGGCCATTTTAGTGAGATAAACCGAGAAGTGAGTCATCTCACCAAGTGACATGAGTCACTTTTCTTCTCATCTCACTTTTATCACTATACTAAAATCTGGATAAAGTGACTCACATTAGTAAATTGGGAATAGCCATCGGCCATTTTAGTGAGATAAACCGAGAAGTGAGTCATCTCACCTAGTGACATGAGTCACTTTTCTTCTCATCTCACTTTTATCACTATACTAAAATCTGAATAAAGTGACTTACATTAGTAAATTGGGAATAGCCATCGGCCATTTTAGTGAGATAAACCGAGAAGTGAGTCATCTCACCTAGTGACATGAGTCACTTTTCTTCTCATCTCACTTTTATCACTATACTAAAATCTGGATAAAGTGACTTACATTAGTAAATTGGGAATAGCCATCGGCCATTTTAGTGAGATAAACCGAGAAGTGAGTCATCTCACCAAGTGACATGAGTCACTTTTCTTCTCATCTCACTTTTATCACTATACTAAAATCTGGATAAAGTGACTTACATTAGTAAATTGGGAATAGCCATCGGCCATTTTAGTGAGATAAACCGAGAAGTGAGTCATCTCACCAAGTGACATGAGTCACTTTCCTTCTCATCTCACTTTTATCACTATACTAAAATCTGGATAAAGTGACTTACATTAGTAAATTGGGAATAGCAATCGGCCATTTTGGTGAGATAAACCGAAAAGTGAGTCAAGTCACCAAGTGACATCTCTCAGGAATAAGGGTCCTAGAATGGTTCGACAACCGGCCACAACCAATTCCTTTCCACTATCCTAAAACACTCAATAAAGTGAAATAAATAACCATATCTTTTTTTTATTGGATTTTGACGACGCACTGTAATGATGACTAAGATCTATTGGCGTCGGATGAATGATTAATGAGACGATGGGATGATGAGATGAAGGTTTTATGGGTAATGGGAAGGATAGTGGGAAGGAAGCGGTCGTGGCCTATATTGTGGGAAAGATTCCGGCATTAGCCTAGACTATAGAGGAAAACCACGAAAAACCCATGTAAAGATGGACGGTGGCGGGGATCGAACCGGGTCCGAGATGCCCACTGCCTCCCGGATCACATGGAGCAAGTGGGTTAACCACTCAGCTACATGTGTCGGTAATAATAACCATATCACAATAGATCGTATAGTCATCAGTATAGTGCGTTCTCAAAACCAATACGAATAAAATAAACCGAGACGCGTGGCCGAGTGGTAACACACTGAACCGTCATTCGGGAGACCGGGGTTCGATTCTCGCCATGGTCGACCATCCTGACAGGGGTTTTTCGTGGTTTCCCTCTGTAGTTCAGGTCAATACTGAGATGGTTCCTTAACAACAGGCCACGACCGACTCCTTCCCACCATCCAAAACACCCCATACAATAACCTCTCATCTCATCATCCCATCATCTCATTCATCATCCACCGACGCCAATAGTTCGTAGCCATCAGTATAGTATACGTCGTCAAAACCCAATATAAAATAATATATATAATTCAAAAATACAAATATATTGTCCATGATGGCTCGATCATGTTCAATCCAACTATTTTCAGTTCATTTGTAGAAGCCTACATGATTAAAATTCCATCGATCACAGCCAATTCTTCTCTCTCTCTCTCTCTCTCTCTCTCTCTCTCTCTCTCTCTCTCTCTCTCTCTCTCTTTTTTCTGAATATTCCATTGATTCTAACGACACTCTGCAATGATGACCAAGATATATTGGCGTCAGTGATTGATGACTATAACGACACTGTGGAATGAGTCGTGACTTATTGAGTATAACCATTATTCCCGAATGACAGGAAACCACGGGAAACCTCAGTCAGGATGGTCGACCGTAGCGGGAATCGAGCCCCGGTCTCCTAAATGACGGTTCTGTACGATGGAAAATGATCAACTGAACACACAGTTTTCAGCAGTCACATAAAATGTATTATGTATACCCAGTTATTGTGTAATGTGGCGGACCCGATCGACCGTCTCCCCTATTCTATAGTGTTAGCGGTTGTGTGTGTCGACCGTGCCAAGGAGGTCGTAAATGAGTAGATCCGAATGTAAGGTGGACGATGTTCTTTTTCTACTGTTATTAGACTGTCAGCTACTAAATATCGCAAAAGTTGATTACGAGGATTTCATATGCATTATTTGAAGGTTCCATTTTCCTTCCTAGTTCACGAAGAAAATGTGAGATACGTAACATGTGATGATAAATATGAAATGTTTGAAATGTTTGTTTGTTTGTTTTGATGATTGAAAGTATCATTTAAGTTACAGTTTTTCAAGATTGTGCTAATTATCAGTATTCAGAACCTTGTTTTGTTTTGTTGTATGTCCGATGACTCACTAGTTGGTAACGTATTTATTAATCTTCTTCTTGCGTAACTTCTTCCAGGCAACCCGCACACAAGAGTTCCTCTCTCATGCGGGTTTCTTGGTGTGAATTTTAATCTGAGAAAAAACAATTGAAAAATGTATGTATATAATGTTCAAAAACAAGAATAAAATTATTCAAACATGAATGAATATTGTTATACTTTTGTATTTGTATAATAATGTTATTTTATTCTGGTCAGGCCGTAAACGTGAATCTTCTTTCTGCGGGCTTCCACATCATATTATCACCGTCTCAATGAACATTTATTTCTTCTTTTTCAAACTGATTTTTAAAATACAGTTTTAAAATTTTTTCATATTGAGTTTTACTGGTGACTACGAATAATTGGCGTTTTTGAATGATATATGAGATGATGGGATGATGAGATGGAAGGTTTTTTTATTACGTGTTTTGGATGGTGGGAAGGAGTCGGTCGTGGCCTGTTGTTAAGGAAGCATTCCAGTATCAACCTGAACTATAGAGGGAAACCATGAAAAACCCCTGTCAGGATGGTCGACCATGGCGAGAATCGAACCCCGGTCTCCTGAATGACGGTTCAGTGTGGTAGCCACTCGGCCATGCGTCTCGGTACCTAGCTGAATGATTAGCGCACTTGCTTCGTGTGACCCGGGAGGTGAAGGGACATATCGGACCCGGTTCGATCCCCGCCACCGTCCATCTTTACAGGGGTTTTCCGTGGTTTCCCTCTGTAGTCTGGCTATTGCCGGGATGGTTCCCACAATATAGGCCACGACCGCTTCCTTCCCACTATCCTTCCCATTACCCATAAAACCTTCATCTCACCATCCCATCCCATCATCTCATCAATCATTCATCCGACGCCAATAGATCTCATTCATCATGAAAGTGCGTCGTTAAAACCCAATATAACATTTTTTTTATTTTTCATTCATTACTGAACATTTTACAGTTATTGAATAAATATTCTACGTTGTTATATGTTATTAGGTTGTTATGTTATTATGTTATATGTATATAATATAATGCTCATTTTTGTAATGGTTATGTGAAATACAATGATGTATAGAATGATAAATGATGGAATGTGAATGTGAATGTAATGTAGATGCGCAAAATGTAAATTGTTGCCTTTGTGTTTGTGATTTTATCGGTGGAAAAAAAATGTCGGTGATAAAAGTATGAGAAATATTGATTTGTGGAAGATTGTTTCAAATATCGGGTCGATGAGTTGAAAAAATTCTGATCATATGTGAAATATAAAACCAAAATAATCTTGATTCATTCGCAATTTCTGATAATAGTGTTTATTTGAACTATTCAAGTTGTACATTTTGGATACAATTGCATTCATGAGTTATTATAGACGAAATGTCTGGAAGTATATAAGCCTTTGAAGGTTATTTCATACTATATTATATAATATGTGTTTAGAGAACATTGAGAGGGTTTCAGCCAGGAGGGTACTGGGAAGAGTCGGGAGATGGCGAGCTGTCAGGAATAAAAAGTGAGTGATGACGAAAGAACCAGAAAGATCAAGCAAAATGATTGGAAAACTGGCATGGAAAACTCTGGAACAAGGAAGAAGGAAGGACAGGAAGTTTTGTGATTTATTTAGAGCAAAGAAGAATTTCTCCGGTTGGGAGGAAATGAGACATAGAATATATGTATTACAGAAAGGTGAGAGGGAAAGATATCGAATTGAAAGTGGAGAGGAAATTCACAGAGGTGAGTCAGAATGTATTCACCCAGAGAACCACGAGGGACTGAAATGAGTTGGAGGAAGAGGAAAGAAATGCTGGGATTTTTCTTTCTCAATAACATCAAAACTTAATTGATACGAAATCATTGTTTCTCAATTAAGGCCATGGATGAAAGGTAGGATTGTTTGGACGGGGCACCACAGGGGCGATCTTACCACCCCATTTTCATTACTTAAAACCAATGAACTTCAACACCAGGACTGCGTTGTTGAATATCACGTCGTGGATAAAAGTCTTTCAGTTTCCAAAAGTCTGGAACACATTGTGAGTAAAAACCGTTTCTGTGATATATATCCGGACATTACCAGCATTGGTATTAAGAGTAAACAAAACACACGAATGTTGAAATCTTCCACTTTGAACTAAGTCTCTTGGGCAATGTTTACCTCTTTCCATTAACAGCAGATGTGAAGTTTATCATCATACAAATTGGAAATAAATTGAGTGATAGGCCTATGATGTTATAATTAGGCATCACTCTACCAATTACAGGTCAAAGCCAATTAATAGAGTGAAGAAAGTGGAAGATTTCAAGAAAGTGGTGAACAACTGAGAATGAAAGTCTACTATTACATCTTGTCATCATACATTTATATAGCTCATCTTCAAAATTGATAGACAAGAATGAATGAACAAACAAAATATGAATGAATAAATGAACAAACAAATGAATGAACATTTAATATTATATGATTTTGATTCAAATGGTCATGAATATCATAAAAAAAATGGAGGATATTTTGTATTATTGATGAATTATTCGTTCCGATTAAGTGATTGAATGACTGAAAAAAAAGATTTCTGACTTCTTATTTAATTTTCAAAAATAAAATACTGGCACATGAAATTTCACACAATGTTCGAGTTTTATCTTCTGTAACAAATCTCAATCCAAGGAGAAACATCAACAATTTTCTACTTGAACTACTACAAAAATCACGTGCATATATTTTTATTCAACATTTTTTATTTTTATTTTTTTCAGACAAGTAATATTCTTCTCTCTAATCTAATCTCTTGTTGCCTTCACTACGTGTGCAATTAACTACAGAAAGCTAATGAAGTTCCTGTTAATGGACGATTAGTACACGATTAAACTATAAACTGTTCAAACCTTATTATTATGTTGTTAAGATTAAGCGCTGATCACCGATTGGTATTTAGCAAAACATCACTATACGTTTCAAACTATATCACAAGGTTCTATTATTAATAACGGCACGTAATTACCGTATCTTTCTTCAATTCATTGATTGATAATTATATTATGGGATATCAGATATGTGTTGAAGTTTGGGTTTATATGAAATCATTTAAGAAATGAAATGGTTATTGAAATCATATTTGCTCTCATTGCGGGTAATGTGTAAACAAGACAGGTTACAGAAAGGAAATGTTTTCTTAAACAGTGCAGTGGAAATAAATATTCAAGTTCAATTTTCAAGAATGGAATGTAAGAATACGACGAGATTTCTAGTAACATCAGAAATGTAAGAAGTGTGGGTTGTTTCAAAGTTAAGTGTATTGAATGGATCAGAAAGAAGAGATAGTTAGCAATAATTCAGTGAGAGAGTTTAAACCATATTATCGATGTATTTCGATATGTAAACCTGTAATTTGTTGTTTGTGTTCTGTGATTGTTTGTTGTAATGTATTATCACAATGTTTCTGTTGGTAACAGGCCGCCTTACATGTTGCCTACTGGCTTGATTGCAGACGTTCGGGGCCCAAGTTGGCAACGGAAAACCACTCATCGTATTGACTTACAGTTTTCGGTTAGATGATCACTAGTATTCAATACGTGCTCGTACGAAGAGCTTTGGTTCGTGGTATGTTTTCAACCCTTTCAAAATAATTGTCAACAATCAACATGTTTCTACCTGTTTTTCATTGTTTTCACGATCTTTCTAGAGTAATTCAATAGAGAACTAGGATTTTTAGTGAACGTAGATGCACAGATATAAGTTACTCATTGCTATTTTATTGCAAAAATTATCAGACTGATTGGTTCTACCATTTACCCACCCAGATATACGTGAGCATTTATTCATTCATATTGTGTTTAACGACGCACTGAACTGATGACCATACGATCTTTTGACGTCGGTGAATGATATATGAGATGATGGGATAATGAGATGAAGGGTTGTTTCATTGGGTGTTTTTGGATAGTGGGAAGGAGTCGGTCATGGAGAAACCATCCCAGTATTGTCATCGAAATGACAATATAGTATAATATAATATAATATATATATATATATATATATATATATATATATATATATATATATATATATATATATATATATATTGTAACAGTCACCAACTGTTTGACTATTTATATTTCATCATTATCATAATTTAGTATTATTTCACTGTATTCTGTTAGTTTTAGCTCATTGCCTGTTCTCAATACTGTTTCGCACATCAGTATTTCACGTCCCGTTAGCTTTGCCTTTTCTAAAATCATACCTCTACTGTAAATAGGTCACTGATGCCCTCAGCCTAGTATAGCCCTCCCTTTTTGACCAATAGGATAGTATAGTGATTTCGCGGGTCTTCAACTCGCGAATCACAACCCTTCTCCATCTTCTTACCGTTATGTTTGTTTTTGACCACCCCCATTAGAATAGTTTATAAATAAGTGTGCGAACGGTATTTAGACAGAGAGTTACAGAGAGTTACAGAGAGTTACAGAGAGTTACAGAGAGTTACAGAGAGTTACAGAGAGTTACAGAGAGTTACAGAGAGTTACAAGTAAGATAAGTTAGAGAATAGAACAAAATGTAAGAGTTGTTGTGGGAGACGAGCTGCTGAGTTCGAGATGTAAATGTAAGTTGTATCATGAGTATTATTATTATCATTATGTATTAGCTTAGATTTTAGGTTATAATAAACTATGCTTAATTTTGAATAGATTTGTCCCTATGTATATTTCCCTCTTGCATTCCCCCTTCCGCTTCACAGCAAGAACCCATTTTAAACCAGTGTGTCCCAGGTTCGAAACCTGGTGGTGACAGCAACCTATAAGAGGCCCAAACGTTATATTGGTGACAGCGGTGGGATTATCATTGATCATTCTTAATAACTTCATTAATCAATTCTAACGTAATATTCACTTCGATTCTCGTGTTGTATTTTTTCTTAATTTGTTTCAATGTCTTATCCTTATCATTTCCATGTGTGCATAGAGCAATGTCTGTTCAAAATTATGGCATAGTTTATTTAGTTATAGTTAGTTAGCTTAGCCCGCCGAAACATGTGCGCTATGTTTCTTAGTTAGAAATTAGATTTAGAGTTCCTAGTGTACTATGATTTTACTTTAGATCTTGCAAGACTAACGCTACGTCACGGCGATAACGTTATTCCCTTGTTAGAGGATAGGTTAGTTAATCATAGAAAATTGTATACTGTAAATCAAAATCAACATGTAAGTACCGGTAATGTAAATGTAACGCAACGACCTTCAACAGTCGACCCCGTTAGTGCGCTAGGCCACTCGACGCTTAGTTTACCGACAGGGACACCTGCGGCCCTACACAGGGTTATCTCTCACGAGAACGTTAACTTTACCTCCACCCTCCCTCACGGGAACGTCTTCACCAAGACAACCCCTAGTTTAAGTATCTCTCCCGAGAGAAGCTCCCCCGAGCTACCTATTCATACTCAGCCTAATATTAGTTCACCTAGTAATAAGATTTCCGCGGCGGCTAGTACCAACACCGGACCGGAAGTTGAGACTAGGGTACGCCTGACAGGGACCAAAGTTATCCCGGCTCGCTCCGAAGTTCTGTGTGGAGGTTATCAGTCCAGAAGGATAGGTTTAAGAAGTGGCACGGACCTATGTTAGTCATAGCTAAGCCTACTCCCGTTACTTTTCGAGTACGCGATATTCAAAGTGGTAAGGAACATAAATGTCATGCTAACCGCCTAAAGTTATATGAGGCATTCAATCCAGATGATGAGAGTGAAGATGAAGTAGATGAGGACGAACTAAATGCACTTAGACCTACCAATGATAATCATGATGATAACTCCAACATGAGTGATAAATGTGATGCACTAACAAACAAACCATTCACGTATGATGACCGTGAACATGTTCGATTTGTTACATCTGAATTAAATAGGTTCACAATACCAAATGATTCTATCACACATACACCGGGGTTGAATTCTGAACTCATCACCACTAAAGCATTAGTTCACACGCCACATACCGCGCCAAAATCACTTTTCACGCCTGTTTCGCGCCATTATAACACACGCCGTGAACAAGTCCAAGCTTCGCTAGATGCTATTGTCGAAGTCGAAGAAATTCCACCCCTTTTTACACCTGAGTCAACGACCAGTGCGCCAGAAGCCAACGACTCTAACCTGTGTATACCTACCCATTCTCTTGATGCTACCTGGCCTACGTTAAACGACAGTCACAAGACAGGTGTTCGATCCCGTCAAACTCGATATAGTTTAAGAAAGCAATCTCCTGTTAATTATAAGATTTAGAGGCTAGTAATCAATAAATTGTCATTACATATTGATAATCATCGATTAGTATAAGTTATTCAATAAGTGTATAGTACTGTTAAATAGTAGTTTAGTTATAGGCCCTGTAAATGTCATTGTTATGTACTGTACATATTCAGAATATTTTTTTGGTTAGCGGTAGTTTCATACTTCTGATAGATAGGACTTACAATAGAGTCCAACTTCGACGTTTCAACCGTAATATTAGCTTGGTCACAAAGAGTGATTTGGTTTAGATTTGTGTTATCAATTATAGGTTTTTTCAAGTTCAATCAGTGATAGTAACGAGGTTCCCCATTAATTGTGTGTATAATAATTACTAGTTTTCATTCTACATTCTGAACGAGTTGTGAAGGCATTGCCTATTGATAAAAGCTAGTCTAAGAAGTGTAAATTCGTTGACTCGCAGGCTCATGATGGACATGTGAATGCAAGGTTGCCGAAGGGAGATAAGTCGCACTATGATCGCGACACAGTGATTGACAGCCTCTCAACATATTTTAGCTGCCAAATTAAGGGCCAGAAGTCACATCATTTCGTGAGAAGATGGAAAAAGATGCTTTCTATGCACAATGGTGGTTGGAGTCCTTGTTCTTTGTTAAAGGAGTTATTTTTCTCACAGAGAGCTTATTCCATAACCTATCCCAATACCTTGTTGAATGGATACTTCCTGGAACCTGTAAATATGATTGATACATTCCATAAAACACTATTCACCGTTGCTTTCCCTAGACCTAAGTAGCTGTACATGTTGACACTTCAATAACACTATACCCTTTTCTTGGAAAGATGGAGATGTACACAGTCCTTGTCTATAATCCTTCCAATTTGTCGTTTCGATGACAGGTAGTTTGAAACTAACACGTGTATTTCTTGAAACCCCGTTAGCCTATTGTTGCTACCCTCTGTTTGTCTTATTGAAAAAAAAAACACCTGGAGTTAATGAGCAGCACGTGCATGGTATTCATTGGCAACTAACAATCCCTTGCTTATGGACATAAAAGAAATGTTATTTCAATAAGAATTTGCAATGTTTTAGTAATACAATCATTGAGACTGAAACTTCCAGTGGTCAGTATGAAGCGCTAACTTGAATTCGAATGCACCGCATTTTTCTTGTGGTAATAGTAATTATTTTTGGTTGATTAATTTTGTTCAATTAGAGAATAATAGATGCGACTAAGTGTGTCATTCAATGAATGCATAGTTCATAATGTCCATAAGTCAATACTATTAGCGCTATAAAAATGAAAAAACAAAAAAATGAATGAAAAAACAAAAAACAAAAAAAACATATATTGTTACCTATTGATGAATGTTAACGTAAAATCAAATGCGGACGTATGATTGTGAAACGAGAGAGAGGAGAGAGCGGAGCCATGAGCAGTCGAAGACCGAAGAATTGGACGACCCTACCACTAAAGGATGCGTACCCCGTTCCACGACGCCGACCGTGGTCTCCGGACATCGAGATCTCACGTGTCTTCTGGAGACCACTGACAGTTGATGGTCACCCCCTCCCTCCCCCGCTGTGTTCCTCGCCAGTTATGGAACCAACGCTTCATGCCAATCATGCCGACCTGTGGACATCTCGCCCTTGTGGTCGACGTCGCATTAAGTTAAGTTTTTGTACATAGTTATAAGTCGAGTTAAGGTCAAGCATACAAATAAGAACACTGTTTTTCACTTGTGAATATCTTGTTGGATAATTAGTCAATTCAGTTATTATGAGTTGATAGGAAATGAACACTGGTTCGATTAAGCTTTTAACTGACTCATGTTACCTCACTTATAAGTATTACTTTATCGAAGTTAGTTAAATGTTCAGGCTAGTTTTCTTTTGATTCAATTATTGTCTCGTCGTACTGAAGTATAATTTCTCATCTAAATGTATTAGTTTCATAGTTAATTAATCAGTTGTAACTTGTAAATAGCGTCTTGTATCTTATTGTATCGGTGATCTGCCTGAATTTTGTCTTTTAGAATTGATGCATCCCTGAGGTCAGCGATCTGCATCTGCGAACATCACCACCTAACCTACAAGGAGCCACACAGAAAAACGGGACTTCTCGGGACGAAAAGCAAACTAGGAGGTCCGTGAACCTGGCCCCCCAATATGTCACACTAATTCTGAGACTTGGAATATAATTAGTGTGCCGTGACAGGATTTAGTGTGCCAAATCTCAGAATTAGTGTGCCATTAGTTTCCAAGATATGATGGAAATAGAAATGAGGGGCCAAGTTCACGGTGGCCCCCCAACATGTCACACTAATTCTGAGACTTGGAATATAATCAGTGTGCTGTGACAGGATTTAGTGTGCCAAATCTCAGAATTAGTGTGCCATTAGTTTCTGAGATATGATAGAAATAGAAATGAGGGGCCAAGTTCACGGTGGCCCCCCAACATGTCACACTAATTCTGAGACTTGGAATATAATTAGTGTGCCGTGACAGGATTTAGTGTGCCAAATCTCAGAATTAGTGTGCCATTAGTTTCCAAGATGTGATGGAAATAGAAATGAGGGGCCAAGTTCACGGTGGCCCCCCAACATGTCACACTAATTCTGAGACTTGGAATATAATTAGTGTGCCGTGACAGGATTTAGTGTGCCAAATCTCAGAATTAGTGTGCCATTAGTTTCCAAGATGTGATGGAAATAGAAATGAGGGGCCAAGTTCACGGTGGCCCCCCAACATGTCACACTAATTCTGAGACTTGGAATATAATTAGTGTGCCGTGACAGGATTTAGTGTGCCAAATCTCAGAATTAGTGTGCCATTAGTTTCCAAGATGTGATGGAAATAGAAATGAGGGGCCAAGTTCACGGTGGCCCCCCAACATGTCACACTAATTCTGAGACTTGGGATATAATTAGTGTGCCGTGACAGGATTTAGTGTGCCAAATCTCAGAATTAGTGTGCCATTAGTTTCCAAGATGTGATGGAAATAGAAATGAGGGGCCAAGTTCACGGTGGCCCCCCAACATGTCACACTAATTCTGAGACTTGGAATATAATAAGTGTGCCGTGACAGGATTTAGTGTGCCAAATCTCAGAATTAGTGTGCCATTAGTTTCCAAGATGTGATGGAAATAGAAATGAGGGGCCAAGTTCACGGTGGCCCCCCAACATGTCACACTAATTCTGAGACTTGAAATATAATCAGTGTGCCGTGACAGGATTTAGTGTGCCAAATCTCAGAATTAGTGTGCCATTAGTTTCTGAGATATGATAGAAATAGAAATGAGGGGCCAAGTTCACGGTGGCCCCCCAACATGTCACACTAATTCTGAGACTTGGAATATAATTAGTGTGCTGTGACAGGATTTAGTGTGCCAAATCTCAGAATTAGTGTGCCATTAGTTTCTGAGATATGGTAGAAATAGAAATGAGGGGCCAAGTTCACGGTGGCCCCCCAACATGTCACACTAATTCTGAGACTTGGAATATAATTAGTGTGCCGTGACAGGATTTAGTGTGCCAAATCTCAGAATTAGTGTGCCATTAGTTTTCAAGATATGGTAGAAATAGAAATGAGGGGCCAAGTTCACGGTGGCCCCCCAACATGTCACACTAATTCTGAGACAAGAAATATAATTAGTGTGCCGTGACAGGATTCAGTGTGCCAAATCTCAGACTTATAGTGTGTCATAAGTTCCCGAGATACAATCGAAAGAAGAACTGGGGGGCCAAATTCTCGCTCCCCCCTCCCATATGTCACACCAATTCCAAGACTTGGAATATGAGTGAGTGTACTAACAAGGGATTAAGAGTGGAATGAACACAAAAATAATTATAAAATAGGGTGGTTTTCCACCCTTCAATTTTGTAACTTTTTCCTGTGAGTAGGCCCACCCCCCTTTGTGAAAATTCGAAAAATGAGGGGTGTATTCACGGCTTCCTGGCAGGCGAACGAAATTTGTTAGAGGGATGCCGTGCACATATTCGGGTCGATTGGATTGTGCTCAATCCAGAAATGATCATCTCGAAGCGATCCGAACCTCTGAAAGATATAGGTGAAAAACGGGAACCATGTAGTAGCTCCATGAGACCAATGTTGAAGGACTTTGAAAGAAATCATCCATTTTGATTTAACATTGGTTCTAATACACTACGACATGGTTCCCCTTTTTCGCCTATATCTTCCAGAGTTTTCTTCGGATCTCTTTGAGGTGATCAGTTCTGGATTCAAAAGAGTCTGATTGACCGGCATCTGGTCACAAAATTTCCAGGAAAAATTCATTTCGTCCACCAGAGGGCCGTGAAAACACCCCTCATTTTTCGACTTTTCACTAAGGGGGTAGGTACCCTTACAAAAAACTCAAAAATTGAAGGGCGAAGAACCACTCTTTCCTATTCTTTCTTTTTTTTTTGAGGGGGGGTCCCCTTAGCATTTATCCGTTGAGTTTTTTGCGATATCAGGAATGGTTCATCTACTACGCGTGTCAGAATATTCAGACCAAATATTGTCCAATATTGTCCGAAACTGACATGTTCGCCATTTCCACATCGTTCGCTCGATTTGGCTGATATTCTAGCACGTGAAATTGGATTTCCTAATCTACGAACGTCAGGAGAAAAAAATCCCCCAAATAATCAATTCACGAAAATGTTTCTTTTCACCCTTTTTTAGGCCTATTTCACGTCGGGCTGCCGCGTTGCGGTCGCTACAGTGATCGTTGACGCGAAAAACGACCCAAAATGGCGGCCAACGGGTCGAAGAGGTCGATAGGAAGAAAGATAATTTTGGGTTTCGAACTGGTCGTTCAGGTCGGGGTGGGATATGCAGTACCGACCTTGACTGGGTGCTCGAGACGAAAAAAATAGTGTCGGAAACTGAAATGTTCGCCATTTCCACATCGTTCGCCCGATTTGGCTGATATTTCAGCACGTGAAATCGGATGTCAAAATGTACGAATGTCAGGAGGAAAAAATGAAAAAAATGAATAAATTGACGAAATTGATTTTTTTTTTCACCTGCTTTCAGGCCTATTTCACGTCGGGCGGCTGCGTCGCGGTCACTACAGTGGTCGTTGACGCGAAAAACGACCCAAAATGGTCACCAACGTGTTGAGGAGGTCTATAGGCGGAAAGTTGATTCTGGGTTTCGAACTGGTAGATCAGGTCGGGGTAGGATATGCAGTACCGACCTTGACTGGGTGCTCGAGACGAAAAAAATAGTGTCGGAAACTGAAATGTTCGCCATTTCCACATCATTCGCCCGATTTGGCTGATATCCCAGCACGTGAAATCCGATGTCAAAATGTACAAATGTCAGGAGGGAAAAATGAAAAAAAAATCAATTTCGTCAATTGATTTTTTTTTCATTTTTTCCTCCTGACATTTGTACATTTTGACATCGGATTTCACGTGCTGGAATATCAGCCAAATCGGGCGAATGATGTGGAAATGGCGAACATGTCAGTTTCGGACAATATTGGACAATATTTGGTCTGAATATTCTGACACGCGTAGTAGATGAACCATTCCCGATATCGCAAAAAACTCAACGGATAAATGCTGAGGGGACCCCCCCTCAAGAAAAAAAAAAGAATAGGAAAGAGTGGTTCTTCGCCCTTCAATTTTTGAGTTTTTTGTAAGGGTACCTACCCCCTTAGTGAAAAGTCGAAAAATGAGGGGTGTTTTCACGGCCCTCTGGTGGACGAAATGAATTTTTCCTGGAAATTTTGTGACCAGATGCCGGTCAATCAGACTCTTTTGAATCCAGAACTGATCACCTCAAAGAGATCCGAAGAAAACTCTGGAAGATATAGGCGAAAAAGGGGAACCATGTCGTAGTGTATTAGAACCAATGTTAAATCAAAATGGATGATTTCTTTCAAAGTCCTTCAACATTGGTCTCATGGAGCTACTACATGGTTCCCGTTTTTCACCTATATCTTCCAGAGGTTCGGATCGCTTCGAGATGATCATTTCTGGATTGAGCACAATCCAATCGACCCGAATATGTGCACGGCATCCCTCTAACAAATTCCGTTCGCCTGCCAGGAAGCCGTGAATACACCCCTCATTTTTCGAATTTTTACAAAGGGGGGTGGGCCTACTCTCAGGAAAAAGTTACAAAATTGAAGTGTGGAAAACCACCCTATTTTATAATTATTTTTGTGTTCATTCCACTCTTAATCCCTTGTTAGTACACTCACTCATATTCCAAGTCTTGGAATTGGTGTGACATATGGGAGGGGGGAGCGTGAATTTGGCCCCCCAGTTCTTCTTTCGATTGTATCTCGGGAACTTATGACACACTATAAGTCTGAGATTTGGCACACTGAATCCTGTCACGGCACACTAATTATATTTCTTGTCTCAGAATTAGTGTGACATGTTGGGGGGCCACCGTGAACTTGGCCCCTCATTTCTATTTCTACCATATCTTGAAAACTAATGGCACACTAATTCTGAGATTTGACACACTAAATCCTGTCACGGCACACTAATTATATTTCAAGTCTCAGAATAAGTGTGACATGTTGGGGGGCCACCGTGAACTTGGCCCCTCATTTCTATTTCTACCATATCTCAAAAACTAATGGCACACTAATTCTGAGATTTGGCACACTAAATCCTGTCACGGCACTCTAATTATATTCCAAGTCTCAGAATTAGTGTGACATGTTGGGGGGCCACCGTGAACTTGGCCCCTCATTTCTATTTCTACCATATCTCAGAAACTAATGGCACACTAATTCTGAGATTTGGCACACTAAATCCTGTCACAGCACACTAATTATATTCCAAGTCTCAGAATTAGTGTGACATGTTGGGGGGCCACCGTGAACTTGGCCCCTCATTTCTATTTCTATCATATCTCAGAAACTAATGGCACACTAATTCTGAGATTTGGCACACTAAATCCTGTCACGGCACACTAATTATATTCCAAGTCTCAGAATTAGTGTGACATGTTGGGGGGCCACCGTGAACTTGGCCCCTCATTTCTATTTTATCATATCTTGGAAACTAATGGCACACTAATTCTGAGATTTGGCACACTAAATCCTGTCACGGCACACTAATTATATTCCAAGTCTCAGAATTAGTGTGACATGTTGGGGGGCCACCGTGAACTTGGCCCCTCATTTCTATTTCTACCATATCTCAGAAACTAATGGCACACTAATTCTGAGATTTGGCACACTAAATCCTGTCACAGCACACTAATTATATTCCAAGTCTCAGAATTAGTGTGACATGTTGGGGGGCCACCGTGAACTTGGCCCCTCATTTCTATTTCTATCATATCTCAGAAACTAATGGCACACTAATTCTGAGATTTGGCTCACTAAATCCTGTCACGGCACACTAATTATATTCCAAGTCTCAGAATTAGTGTGACATGTTGGGGGGCCACCGTGAACTTGGCCCCTCATTTCTATTTCTATCATATCTCAGAAACTAATGGCACACTAATTCTGAGATTTGGCACACTAAATCCTGTCACGGCACACTAATTATATTCCAAGTCTCAGAATTAGTGTGACATGTTGGGGGGCCAGGTTCACGGACCTCAAACTAGGCCAAATCGAATACAACAGATTCCAAATGTACCTGGTTCGTCGTCGAGGCACCAAAGTCCGTAGCGTGTGTTCCAAGAAATAGAGAATACGGTGACGTGATTAGTAGTGGAGTAGACTCGTTTGATTCAGTGGTTGTATCATTCTAATCGAATCCAATTGTTATACAAACGGAGGGAGAACATTATTTTACTGTGGATAACTTGTACTTCAATATATCGGACAGCTATTTATGATTCAGCGCGTAATTCTAATTACCATGAATGTACTATGCTTCGTCAAGATGGAAATTCGTATTATACTTTTATTTATCCTATTTTAAGTGACAATTGATGTTTGTTATTATGTTTTTGTATTATGTTCTATGTTTGATTAATTTATGTGAGCTGTTGAACTTATGTTATCTTTCTCACTGATTTGATATAAAATGTTTTGTCACATATGCAGAAATGGTACACTAAACTTCTCATATGTTATACACACTATCATATTTTCTGTTAATAAAGGAAGATTATCTCTTCAGAGAGATAATCTCCTTTGGAAAAGGAGAGGATGATGTAACAGTCACCAACTGTTTGACTATTTATATTTCATCATTATCATAATTTAGTATTATTTCACTGTATTCTGTTAGTTTTAGCTCATTGCCTGTTCTCAATACTGTTTCGCACATCAGTATTTCACGTCCCGTTAGCTTTGCCTTTTCTAAAATCATACCTCTACTGTAAATAGGTCACTGATGCCCTCAGCCTAGTATAGCCCTCCCTTTTTGACCAATAGGATAGTATAGTGATTTCGCGGGTCTTCAACTCGCGAATCACAACCCTTCTTCATCTTCTTACCGTTATGTTTGTTTTTGACCACCCCCATTAGAATAGTTTATAAATAAGTGTGCGAACGGTATTTAGACAGAGAGTTACAGAGAGTTACAGAGAGTTACAGAGAGTTACAGAGAGTTACAGAGAGTTACAGAGAGTTACAGAGAGTTACAAGTAAGATAAGTTAGAGAATAGAACAAAATGTAAGAGTTGTTGTGGGAGACGAGCTGCTGAGTTCGAGATGTAAATGTAAGTTGTATCATGAGTATTATTATTATCATTATGTATTAGCTTAGATTTTAGGTTATAATAAACTATGCTTAATTTTGAATAGATTTGTCCCTATGTATATTTCCCTCTTGCATTCCCCCTTCCGCTTCACAGCAAGAACCCATTTTAAACCAGTGTGTCCCAGGTTCGAAACCTGGTGGTGACAGCAACCTATAAGAGGCCCAAACGTTATAATATATATATATATATATATATATATATATATATATATATATAATATAAGTATAATATAGTATGATTATAGTATGATAATCAAAATGGGGTGGTAAGATCGCCCTTGTGGTGCCCCGTCCGAACGATCCTATCTTTCATCCTTTAGCCTTAATTGGGGAACAATGATTTTGTATCAAGTTTCGATGTTATAAAAAAAAAGTATTGTCAGGATGGTCGACCTTGGCGGGAATCGGAACCCGGTCTCCTTAATGATGGTTCAGTGTATTGACCACTTGGCCACACGTCTCATTACGTGAGCATGGATTTCAATGAGGATTCATATATATTTGATCTTTGCTCTAGACTTTATTAGGAACTATCGAGTGATATTGATTCATATCATTGATTTATTCATATATGGATTGATTGATTGTGTTCTAGACAATTATTTCGACATACTCTGAGTGGAATTGTAATTTCTAATACATAATCATAAAGATTTGAAAAATCTCCAACCCAATACTACTATTATACCCAATACTATCATACTATTATACTATTATACTATTATACTATTATACTATTATATTATATAACACCGCCACAAGATCACGGCGGTAGGATTTGGAAGGCGGAAGCAGGTTGGGAACACATTGGTTGATAAGGGAGTCGATGGGTGGAGAGGTTTGCCTCAGAGCTTGTTCGTCAACTCTCCATCAATTAATTTATTTAGGACAAGACTATTGAAAATTATTCAGACTCAAATTTGCTATTTATTATATATGTATTTTTTTTTTACTCTCTTTCCTATTTAAATATACGAATGTGTTGTGTGCCACCGGATTATGAAATTCAATGCATGAAATAAAGTTTCAAAACCCAAACACACAAAAACAAATTTAATGCAAATAAATAGAACACAAAAAAATGAAACAATTTTAAACTACAGCAATAAAAAAACAGTGTTCATACGCGATTAAAATGATTATACATACCATAAAGCCATCAATTTGATTAGAACTATTCTCAGCAAATTTCAACTAACCGTCTCTACGTGACAATCGATCGATTAGTGAATCGATTCTTTTCGATAAAATATCGCCTGTAAGAGTTGGTGTGTGGATATCGATACTGAAACCGTGTCGACGGTTTTTGTCTCTAATGATAGGTTTTGGTGTGGTAATCTACAATCACTGGTTGACGCCCACTCCACACTGGAGATCGTACTGGCAGACAACGATTCACGCCAAACGTGCATCTATGCTGTGGCATGTAGCTGTGGGTCCGTTGTAGACAACGATCGACCGTCTTCTGTATGTATTAATATGAACGGTTGGGAGTTTTGATT
>OZ023335.1:3501240-3503740 GCA_964007535.1 Brachyptera risi | reverse complement strand
AAGAATGCCGAATACAGCGACAGCAAATTGATGAATACCATGGACAACGACAACAACAAAAGCAAGAATATCAAATGCAGCGACAGCAAAAAGATGAACACCAAAGACAACGACAAAAATGTACTTCCAGTATTACCAATACTACTAATTCATCCATGAGGCAACGAACAACAGAGAAAGCAACCAAATTGAAGGTAATTGGTGTCAATGTCGAGGAAGTGTCAGCCGAATGGCAAGACTGGGAAAAGGAGATATGCAGGCAAAATTGTTTTATGATAGGGGAGATTAGAGTAGTGAATGTTAAAGAAAACTATTACAGAAAATCAGTGAATATGATATTGGAAGTGCCATCATCAGAGAAAGAACTCATCTTACAGAATGGATTACTTATGGGATATTATGTGTGCAAAGTAGTTGACGAGCCATACAAATTGATTAGGTGTTTTAAGTGTAATGGATTTGGCCACATAGGGAAGATGTGCGTGAACAAACTGTCATGCGGTTTCTGTGCAGGACATCATACATTCAATACATGTGTAAGTGACGTAGCTGAGTGTATAAACTGCATACGGGCCAACCAAGCAGATGGTCGTCAACGGAACACATGCCATCAGGTAACTGACAAGATGTGTACCGTTTTTAATGATAAGATAAATGATATAAAAAAAACTCCAATACTCAAATACAAGAAATAGCAATCAACTTTTGATGATGGGAAGTGTAGGCTGCTACAGGTAAATTGCAGAAGTTTGCGAAGCCAGGTCAAAGCTAGAGTATTTAGCGATCAAATAGATATATACAACCCAGACATATTTATAGGCACCGAAACATGGTTGAATGAGGATATCGGAGATAACGAAGTAATGCCTGGAGGATATACCATTTATAGAAAAGACAGAGCTACAGTGACATGGGGAGGAGGCGTGGTGGTTGGAGTTAAAGACACTCTAGTCTCTAATGAATACTGGAGGGGAGATAGGGAAGAAATATTAGCAATAGAAGTGAGTAAAACAAAACTAGAAAAACCATTACTTATTATTGGGGCATATAGAGCTCCGAATACAGATCTGAACATCTTGCACGTACTGACAGATGTAGCGACTGCCCCTGGATTGGAAAATAGAGAAATCATAATAGGAGGTGATCTTAACCTACCAAGAGTGAGTTGGGATGGTATTGCTAGAAATGGAGGTCAAGCACAGGCATTGGTCTCGACCCTAGTGAGTGAAGCTGGCTTGACTCAGTGTGTGAAAGGTTCTACAAGGGATGACACCCTATTAGATGTGTATCTAGTAAGGCCAGAAGAAATGGTGGAACAGGTAGAAATAGTGGAGGGGATTAGTGATCACAAAATGGTGCTACTTGAGATCAACAGAAAGATACAGAGAAAGAGCTGTAAGGGTAAAATTACATGGCAGTATTCCAAAGCCGACAAACTTGGGCTGGAAAATATGCTATTCAGTAGGTTTATGGCCTGGGAAGAGAAAGGAGGTGACTCAGTTGAACACATCTGGCAAGAATTCAGGAGAATAATAGAAGAAAGTAGAGCGTTTATTCCAAGGAAAGAATTGAGCAATAACCCTGATCCCGTTTATTATGATAAGTCCATCAAAAAACTAAAGAGAAAGTGCAGGCATCTGTATAAATCTAGAAAATACAGTGCAATAGAGAAAGCAAGATTCAAAGAAGCGAGTAGGGAGTTGAAGAAGAGAAAAAAGTGTGCTCATGATCAATACTTGGCTAACCTTTTAGAAACTGATGACCATTGCAGGACCAGTGAAGAGGTTATCAATAAATTCTACGGTTACATAAGAAGAAAGGGTGGTAACAAGAACGAAATTCCAGATCTAGTGGAAGAGGGGAGTGGCAAGATTTATAAGACAGATGAGGAGAAGGCTGAAATACTGAACAAGACGTATGGTAGTGTGTTCACCAGGGAAGAAGAGGTGGTACTAGACGAGGTTGAGGTGGTGCAGGGAGAGAATAGGGAAAAGTATAAAGCTTTCAGTTTCACAGATGAAGATATTCACAGAATAATTATGGAACTGAAACCACACAAAGCTGGAGGAGCTGATGGTATAACGATAGATTACATCAAGTTAGCTCGACGGGCAATCGTGCCGTATCTTCGTGTATTATTTGATGTCTCTCTCAATAATTGTGAACTACCACACGAATGGAAGGAAGGTACGGTGATAGGGATATTTAAAGGAGGGGAGAGAATGTCTCCGTGTAATTACAGGCCAATTAGTCTTACCTCCGTGATTTGTAAGATATTAGAAAAGTTATTGGCGAAATATATGAGAGATATATTAGAAACAAGTGAATGGTTTACCAGTACACAACATGGATTCCGAAGTAAGCATTCATGTGAGTCTCAGCTAGCAGCCCTAATTCAAGACCTCTCGGAAGTAGAGGCTAAAGGAGGAAGAATCGATGCTATATCCCTAGATGTTAGAAAAGCTTTTGATACTGTCAGCCACAAAATGATAGTAGAAAC
>OZ023335.1:3476055-3498540 GCA_964007535.1 Brachyptera risi | reverse complement strand
CACTAATTTTTTTTTTTTTTTTCCATTTTGTATAATGACAAACTTTACATCTGCTGTTAATGGAAAGAAGTGATCATTGCTCAAGAGACTTAGTTCAAAGTGGAAGATATCAACATTCGTGTGTTTTGTTTACTCTTAATACCAATGCTGATAATGTCCGGATATATATCACAGAAACGGTTTTTACTTATAATGTGTTCCGGACTTTCGGAAACTGAAAGACTGTTATCTGCGGCGGGAAGTTATGGTCACCAACAGCGCAGTCCTGGTGTTAAAGTTCTTTGGTTTTAAATAATTAAAATGGGGTGGTAAGATCGCCCTTGTGGTGCCCCGTCCAAACGATCCTACTTTTCATCCTTAGCCTTAATTGGGGAACAATGATTTTGTATCAAGTTTCGATGTTATTAAAGAAAAAAAAAAAAAAAAAAAAAAAATATATATATATATATATATATAGCTATATGTGATATTCTAAACCTTGACAACTTGTAGTTGTATCTACAACGATTTCTCATGTATTCTATAACTTCATTTATTCTCCTCTCCAATGACGATGGAATTATTATCTATATGTTCAATCTGTTTCAATGAACAATAATATTATTATTATAAATGGGAGTTTTCACATCTCATGGGACCTCTCATGTCCCGTGAGAGAAATGGGGAAATGAGATTTTTCTCTCTCCCTAATAAATGTTCTCATTAATTTTCTCCCTCCATTTAGATTCACCTAATCAGGATTTTTTTCTTCCACCTCGTCAATATTGCGTTTATCCTCAGGTCAGTTCAATTTACGAATACATCTTCAGATTGAAGTTTATTTTCAAATTGTCATCTATATAATATTGGTTTCAGGCCCGGTTTTACAGAACTGGATTAAGCAATAGTTAGTGGATTAACTTTTCCATTGGTTACATATGTTATTTTCGTACCTTTAATTAATAGTTAGTGGACTGGCACCCCAACTAAGATTGGTAGAACTGGGCCTCAGACGTGTAATTATTTTCGTTTTGTTCTGTTCTGACTTTGCATATGCTCTTCTGTATTCTGAATTATTCTCTTAGTATCACTTTACTCTGAACACCCTACTTTTTGGCACTAAACGTATTCCTTTCCTACATCTTATAGTCTGAACTTTACATATATTATATATATTTTGTTATTTCCAACCCACAGATGAGCCTTTCCAGGCTTTGTGGAAAAGAGTTCCACTCTATTTATATATGTATGTTCCATGTTTTTTGTGCAATTAAAAAAATAATGTTCAGCCGAATAGTCTAACAAAATGGAAGGCGATTATTTGGGGAGGAGTAAAGCGATCTTCGACTTTATTTTGGTCATATTTTAGGTTCGGAAATGTCAAATGTGAAAAGTGCAATCAATTTTAATGCTATGAGTCCTAGACTATGATAATGAATTGTTTCGCGAGATTGTAGCAAAATTATAGCTGTGACAGTATCCAGAGAAATGCGGTCGATATTTCGAAAAATCTGATGATAATACAAATATACGGGCCTACAAAGTTGGTGTGAGATGTTTTTTTTCGATTTCTGTGAAAAACAATATAATTCACGACTATATGCAAGGAATATGAATGAGATTGTATGCGAAAGACATTTCAATCTCTATTATTATTCCACCGATATTCAAAATATCTTCAAATTTCATCATCATCTTATATATCTTCATTGGATGAGCGAAGCGAAGACTCAATTTCACCATACCCGAAAAATAAGTAGTTTTTTTTTTTTGTTAGCGCTCCACAGGTCAGAAAAAAATTCAAAATTGGTTGAAACTTGGCACACGAAAGTATCATTATCTAATTCGATACTGTAAAGTTTTTAGGCACGATCGGTTGAACCACTTCAAAGAAAACTCATTTCAAAGTTTTCAAAAATCTCACAAGAATAACCCGGAGAAAAAAATTCAGGACAAATATTTCATCCGAGAGAATTCAAATTCTCAGGGAATTTCAATCTGATGATTATAAACATCATTCAGAACTTCCACTCAATCAAATCAGCTGTTCCGATGTAAAAAAATATATGACGTAATTTTTTTAAATCATTCGAAGCTATTAAGATACCTATTAAATCCAAGCTACAGCTACAGGTGATCCATCACTTAATTGTGAACGATAAAACAAAGCCTTCTTCATTATCATACAAATTAATAAGAAAAATAAGATGGCAGTGATGTAATGGTTTGGATCTCAAGGTGTATATATATATATAATAACCAATCCAAAGATAAGTTGACACGTTCCAGCTCATCCATCAACGCGGCAACACATAACGCGTCTGCCTAGAATATCTCACATTTCAACTAGGCCTACTTTATTACTTTTAATATTTGTTAAATACGTTCGAATCTGAATTGTACTCCTAATTCACTCTTTTTACTCACAGTTAAGCCCCTTTTGAAGGGCTTTGTGGATTTATTTTTTTGTAAAAAAATGTCATGCTTGTTACTATCTCTATTTGAAATATTCACACAAGGTTCATCATGTTTTGAACATTCTCAATGCTACATATTATAATTTGAAATGTATATTCTGTATATGCAATATTCGAAATCTGAATATCACAATACTCTGTTTCAGAATTCAATTAGACGTATGAACATACTCATCTGTAATCCAGCATAGATTGATTTTATATCACAATAAAAATCAAAATAAACAGTCAAATTTGTCTTCATATCTATTTTCGGTCATACCCCAAACAACCCGACCAGCTACATCGTTTTCCTTCCAGTTAGTTAACTAAATATTACGATATGGCCCGTTACATTCTATATAGCCATAATTGTTTCTATAGCTGCTGTCCTAATAATTCCCACGAATTTATACTGATGTGTATAATGGAACCGAATGACTCTACTAATATTCTAGTTTGACACCTCGAAACCTCTACCGTTCATGTTAATAGATAGGCGAGACGGTCGCTCGAAGCCTCGGTCAACATCGTCAAGAGATCCATAAAGGTGTATGGTTGCCTAATGACTATATAAAACGATATGGAGGAGCAGTGAACCCAGGTTTGGCCAACTTTATGATTCGTTGAAAGAATTCCTTTTTACTTCCTTATTTCATTAATGGTGTAAAATCATTACGATTATTAATTTTTTTGTCAACTACTTCGAATAATTGTGGGAGTTTTTGATGATCAATTACTATTTTTGAAACTTCAAAAATCACATTATTTTGTGACTTATTGCCGAATTATTTATTGATGATATTGTAGATTTATTGTATATATTAATTTTAATTTATTTTTTAACATAGGCCTTTATTGTGACCATCAAATATATCTGAATAAGTATTTACAATCAATGGAGAGCTTCGAGTTTTTGTATAGTTAGTGAAGTTTCAAGTATAGTTTTGGTATATTTTAATTCATACATTTTTGCCGTATCATTTGGATAGAAAGATCGAATAGAGATGATAGATAACTATGAAAATAATTGTTTCATAAATGAGAAATAACAAAAAAAATTGGAATCTCGTCGTCTATTTCTCTTGTTGATCCACTTCATTGGAGTTTATCGACGTTTTACATCCCGCTGACTGGTCACACAGTGATGGAACAGCAATTATTAAAATCAAATATCGAACATATTATTCAGCTAATTCATAACAAGAATTGAAACGATAAAATAATGGCTGGAACATAAATGGAGATAGCTGCCTAAATATAACATGTGGATGGGAAAATGGGAATCCGTTGAGTGAGCTCCACCCAAATTGAATTCCAAATTTTCGACCACATCATATTTTTGCACTAATTATGCACCATTTTGTACTCCTGAAATGGAATGATTTTTCAGGAAATAATTACAAGAAGATTCTGAGAAAAAAACGCTTATCAATAATCGAACATATATTTTTCATCTATTGTCTTGAATGGGAAACAATTATCTTATATCAAGTTTCGATGTTATTGAAGGGAAAAAAATCGTTAAAAAAATCATTGAATTATTGACTATACTTTATTTTTTTAATATTGGGTTTTGACGACGCACTATACTGATGGCGACGAACTATTGGCGTCGGTGGATGATGAATGAGATGATGGGATGATGGGATGAAAGGTTATTTCATTGGGTGTTTTGGATGGTGGGAAGGAGTCGGTCGTGGCCTGTTGTTAAGGAACCATCCCAGTATCAACCTGAACTACAGAGGGAATAACCACGAAAAACCCCTGTCAGTATGGTCGACCGTGACGGGAATAGAACCACAGTCTCCCGAATGACGGTTCAGTGTGTTACCACTCGGCCACGCGTCTCGGTTTGACTACTTTGATTTCACCGTTTCACCGTTTTACTTTGATATGTTCGAAACTCTGTAATCGAATTGTATAATAATTCATCATTTTTTGGGAGTGGCGACATCGTCTTGCGGTGCCCCTTGTAAATGATGCTTAGCATTCATAGCATCCTTAGCATCCATAGCATCCTCAGCATTCATAGCATCCTTAGCATCCATATCATCCTTAGCATCCTCAGCATCCTTAGCATCCTTAGCATCCTCAGCATCCTTAGCATCCATAGCATCCTTAGCATCCTCAGCATCCTTAGCATCCATAGCATCCTTAGCATCCTCAGCATTCTTAGCATCCTTAGCATCCTCAGCATCCTTAGCATCCTTAGCATCCTTAGCATCCTTAGTATCCTTAGCATCCGTAGCATCCTTAGCATCCTTAACATCCTTAGCATCCTTAGCATCCATAGCATCCTTAGCATCCTTAGCATCCTTAGCATTCATAGCATCCTTGGCATCCTTAGCATCCTTATCATTCATAGCATCCTTAGCATCCATAGCATCCTTAGCATCCTTAGCATCCTTAGCATCCTTAGCATCCACAGCATCCTTACCATCCTTAGCATCCTTAGCATCCTTGGCATCCTTAGCATCCTTAGCATTCATAGCATCCATAGCATCCTTACCATCCTTAGCATCCTTAGCATCCTTAGCATCCTTAGCATCCTTAGCATCCTTAGCATCCTAGGCATTCATAGCATCCTTAGCATCCATAGCATCCTTAGCATCCTTAGCATCCTTAGCATCCTTAGCATTCATAGCATCCTTAGCATCCATAGCATCCTCAGCATCCTCAGCATCCATAGCATCCTTAGCATCCTTAGCATCCTCAGCATCCTTAGCATCCACAGCATCCTTACCATCCTTAGCATCCTTAGCATCCTTAGCATCCTTAGCATCCTTAGCATCCTTAGCATCCTTAGCATCCTTAGCATCCTTAGAATTCATAGCATCCTTAGCATCCATAGCATCCTTAGCATCCTTAGCATCCTTAGCATCCTTAGCATTCATAGCATCCTTAGCATCCTCAGCATTCTTAGCATCATCAGCATTCTTAGCATCCTTAGCATCCTTAGCATCCTTAGCATCCTCATCATCCTCAGCATCCTCAGCATCCTTAGCATCCTCAGCATCCTCAGCATCCTTAGAATCCTTAGCATCCTTAGCATCCTCAGCATCCTTAGCATCCTTAACATCCTCAGCATCCTTAGCATCCTCAGCATCCTTAGCATCCTCAGCATCCTCAGCATCCTTAGCATCCTCAACATCCTCAGCATCCTTGGCATCCTCAGCATCCTTAGCATCCATAGCATCCTTACCATCCTTAGCATCCTTAGCATCCTTAGCATCCTTAGCATCCTTAGCATCCTTAGCATCCTTAGCATCCTTAGCATCCTTAGCATCCTTAGCATCCTTAGAATTCATAGCATCCTTAGCATCCATAGCATCCTTAGCATCCTTAGCATCCTCAGCATCCTTAGCATTCATAGCATCCTTAGCATCCTCAGCATTCTTAGCATCATCAGCATTCTTAGCATCCTTAGCATCCTTAGCATCCTTAGCAGCCTTGGCATCCTTAGCATCATCAGCATCCTTAGCATCCTCAGCATCCTCAGCATCCTTAGCATCCTTAGCATCCTTAGCATCCTTAGCATCCTTAGCATCCTCAGCATCCTTAGCATCCTCAGCATCCTTAGCATCCTCAGTATCCTTAGCATCCATGGCATCCTTAGCATCCTCAGCATCCTCAGCATCCTTAGCATCCTTAGCATCCTTAGCATCCTCAGCATCCTCAGCATCCTTAGCATCCTTAGCATCATCAGCATCCTTAGCATCCTTAGCATCCTTAGCATCCTCAGCATCCTTAGCATCCTCAGCATCCTTAGCATCCTCATCATCCTCAGCATCCTTAGCATCCTTAGCATCCTCAGCATCCTTAGCATCCTCAGCATCCTTAGCATCCTTAGCATCATCAGCATCCTTAGCATCCTTAGCATCCTTAGCATCCTTAGCATCATCAGCATCCTTAGCATCCTCAGCATCCTTAGCATCCTCAGCATCCTCATCATCCTCAGCATCCTTAGCATCCTTAGCATCCTTAGCATCCTCAGCATCCTCAGCATCCTTAGCATCCTTAGCATCATCAGCATCCTTAGCATCCTTAGCATCCTTAGCATCCTTAGCATCCTTAGCATCCTTAGAATTCATAGCATCCTTAGCATCCATAGCATCCTTAGCATCCTTAGCATCCTTAGCATCCTTAGCATTCATAGCATCCTTAGCATCCTCAGCATTCTTTGCATCATCAGCATTCTTAGCATCCTTAGCATCCTAAGCATCCTTAGCAGCCCTGGCATCCTTAGCATCCTCAGCATCCTCAGCATCCTCAGCATCCTCAGCATCCTTAGCATCCTTAGCATCCTCAGCATCCTTAGCATTCATAGCATCCTTAGCATCCATAGCATCCTCAGCATCCTCAGCATCCATAGCATCCTTAGCATCCTTAGCATCCTCAGCATCCTTAGCATCCATAGCATCCTTACCATCCTTAGCATCCTTAGCATCCTTAGCATCCTTAGCATCCTTAGCATCCTTAGCATCCTTAGCATCCTTAGCATCCTTAGAATTCATAGCATCCTTAGCATCCATAGCATCCTTAGCATCCTTAGCATCCTTAGCATCCTTAGCATTCATAGCATCCTTAGCATCCTTAGCATCCTCATCATCCTCAGCATCCTCAGCATCCTTAGCATCCTCAGCATCCTCAGCATCCTTAGAATCCTTAGCATCCTTAGCATCCTCAGCATCCTTAGCATCCTTAACATCCTCAGCATCCTTAGCATCCTCAGCATCCTTAGCATCCTCAGCATCCTCAGCATCCTTAGCATCCTCAACATCCTCAGCATCCTTGGCATCCTCAGCATCCTTAGCATCCATAGCATCCTTACCATCCTTAGCATCCTTAGCATCCTTAGCATCCTTAGCATCCTTAGCATCCTTAGCATCCTTAGCATCCTTAGCATCCTTAGCATCCTTAGCATCCTTAGAATTCATAGCATCCTTAGCATCCATAGCATCCTTAGCATCCTTAGCATCCTCAGCATCCTTAGCATTCATAGCATCCTTAGCATCCTCAGCATTCTTAGCATCATCAGCATTCTTAGCATCCTTAGCATCCTTAGCATCCTTAGCAGCCTTGGCATCCTTAGCATCATCAGCATCCTTAGCATCCTCAGCATCCTCAGCATCCTTAGCATCCTTAGCATCCTTAGCATCCTTAGCATCCTTAGCATCCTCAGCATCCTTAGCATCCTCAGCATCCTTAGCATCCTCAGTATCCTTAGCATCCATGGCATCCTTAGCATCCTCAGCATCCTCAGCATCCTTAGCATCCTTAGCATCCTTAGCATCCTCAGCATCCTCAGCATCCTTAGCATCCTTAGCATCATCAGCATCCTTAGCATCCTTAGCATCCTTAGCATCCTCAGCATCCTTAGCATCCTCAGCATCCTTAGCATCCTCATCATCCTCAGCATCCTTAGCATCCTTAGCATCCTCAGCATCCTTAGCATCCTCAGCATCCTTAGCATCCTTAGCATCATCAGCATCCTTAGCATCCTTAGCATCCTTAGCATCCTTAGCATCATCAGCATCCTTAGCATCCTCAGCATCCTTAGCATCCTCAGCATCCTCATCATCCTCAGCATCCTTAGCATCCTTAGCATCCTTAGCATCCTCAGCATCCTCAGCATCCTTAGCATCCTTAGCATCATCAGCATCCTTAGCATCCTTAGCATCCTTAGCATCCTTAGCATCCTTAGCATCCTTAGAATTCATAGCATCCTTAGCATCCATAGCATCCTTAGCATCCTTAGCATCCTTAGCATCCTTAGCATTCATAGCATCCTTAGCATCCTCAGCATTCTTTGCATCATCAGCATTCTTAGCATCCTTAGCATCCTAAGCATCCTTAGCAGCCTTGGCATCCTTAGCATCCTCAGCATCCTCAGCATCCTCAGCATCCTCAGCATCCTTAGCATCCTTAGCATCCTCAGCATCCTTAGCATCCTCAGTATCCTCAGCATCCTTAGCATTCTTAGCATCCTTAGCATCCTTAGCATCCTCAGCATCCTTAGCATCCTTAGCATCCTCAGCATCCTTAGCATCCTCAGCATCCTTAGCATCCATGGCATCCTTAGCATCCTCAGCATCCTCAGCATCCTTAGCATCCTCAGCATCCTCAGCATCCTTAGCATCCTCAGCATCCTTAGCATCCTCATCATCCTCAGCATCCTTAGCATCCTTAGCATCCTCAGCATCCTTAGCATCCTCAGCATCCTTAGCATCCTTAGCATCATCAGCATCCTTAGCATCCTTAGCATCCTTAGCATCCTTAGCATCATCAGCATCCTTAGCATCCTCAGCATCCTTAGCATCCTCAGCATCCTCATCATCCTCAGCATCCTTAGCATCCTTAGCATCCTTAGCATCCTCAGCATCCTCAGCATCCTTAGCATCCTTAGCATCATCAGCATCCTTAGCATCCTTAGCATCCTTAGCATCCTTAGCATCTTTAGCATCCTTAGAATTCATAGCATCCTTAGCATCCATAGCATCCTTAGCATCCTTAGCATCCTTAGCATCCTTAGCATTCATAGCATCCTTAGCATCCTCAGCATTCTTAGCATCATCAGCATTCTTAGCATCCTTAGCATCCTCAGCATCCTTAGCATCCTCAGCATCCTTAGCATCCATGGCATCCTTAGCATCCTCAGCATCCTCAGCATCCTTAGCATCCTGAGCATCATCAGCATCCTTAGCATCCTTAGCATCCTCAGCATCCTTAGCATCCTCAGCATCCTTAGCATCCTCAGCATCCTCAGCATCCTCAGCTTCCTCAGCATCCTTAGCATCCTCAGCATCCTTAGCATCCTCAGCATCCTCATCATCCTCAGCATCCTTAGCATCCTTAGCATCCTTAGCATCCTCAGCATCCTCAGCATCCTTAGCATCCTTAGCATCATCAGCATCCTTAGCATCCTTAGCATCCTCAGCATCCTTAGCATCCTTAGCATCCTCAGCATCCTTAGCATCCTCAGCATCCTTAGCATCCTCAGCATCTATAGCATTATCAGCATTACCAGCATCCTTAGCATCCTCAGCATCCTCAGCATCCTCAGTATCTTTAGCATCCTCAGCATCCTTAGCATCCTTAGCATCCTTAGCATCCTTAGCATTCATAGCATCCTTAGCATCCTTAGCATTCATAGCATCCTTAGCATCCTTAGCATCCTCAGCATCCTCAGTATCTTTAGCATCCTTAGCATCCTTAGCATCCTCAGCATCCTCAGCATCCTTAGCATCCTGAGCGTCCTCAGCATCCTTAGCATCTTTAGCATCCTTAGCATCCATAGCATCCTTAGCATCTTTAGCATCCTTAGCATTCTGAGCATCCTGAGCATCATCAGCATCCTCAGCATCCTTAGCATCCTCAGCATCCTTAGCATCCTCAGCATCCTTAGCATCCTGAGCATCATCAGCATCCTCAGCATCCTCAGCATCCTGAGCATCTTGAGTATCCTTAGCATCCTTAGCATTCTTGGTCCTGATTGGGGAACGATGTGTATGTGTATACTTTTCGACTCACATATATAGGCCCTATATATTTGTTTTTTTATTTGTCACATACACTGATACAGAAAGAAAAACACAATCACAATAAAAAAACATTCACAAATCCTTTCAAAAAAGGCTTGACTGGGAGTTTAATTCGTGAATTAAAAGTACAATTCTAATTCGGACGTATTTCTCAAACATCAAAAGTGATAAAGTAGTTGGAGTAAAGAGAAAAAAAGCGAAACATTGAGTGTTTTATATAGAAAATGATAATACAAGACAATATTAATACTTGATAATGAACGGGACTTTTTAATAAGAAGATGAGATTAAATCACCGTATGAATGAAAGAGACAATTTTTACGACAGCGTTTAATTCACTCAAACGCCAAATAATTATAATCAAAATTAGCCCATTCTTGACGTTTGATTTGGTTGAGAATGATTCTTTATAAATGAACTTTATATACAACTTACCTTTTGTGGTGAGGATTACTATAGTTATAAACTTATATTTAACTACCTCATTAAATTAGTTAATTAAGTGAGGAATTTAAATTGGATAATTATTATCGAATTCGTGGAAATATAAACAGGGTGTCCTAAAAAAAACAGTAAAATGTCAAACAGTATCTTCAGTACCGAGTGAGAGGTTCCAATCTTCAGAAAAGAGTGCAAAATCAGGCTCATTTTTATCCATTTGATACATTTCAACAGTCAACATCAAAAAAATCATCAATAGTCTTCGTGAATATATATATATATATATATATATATATATATATATATATATATATATATATATATATATATATATATTTATATATATATATATATATATATATATATATATATATATATATATATATATATATTTATATATATATATATATATATATATATATATATATATTTATATATATAAATAAATATTCAATATATATATATATATATATATATATATATATATATATATATATATATATATATATATATATATATATGTATATATATATATATATATATATATATATATATATATATATATATATATATATATATTCATATATATATATTATATATATATATATACATATTTATATACATAAATATATATACATATATATTTATATATATATATATATATATATATAATATATATATATATATATATATATATATATATAAATATATATATATATATATATATATATATATATATATATATATATATATATATATATATATATATATATATATATACATATATATATATATATATATATATATATATATATATATATATATATATATATATATATATATATATATATATATATATATATACATATATATATATATATATATATATATATATAGTATATATATATATATATATATATATATATATATATATATATATATATATATATATATAATATATATATATATATATATATATATATATATATATATATATATATATATATATATATATATATATATATATATATATATATATGAATATTTATATATACATGTTCAAATATTTATATATTCATGTTTATATCATTTATATTTATTATTTATATATATATATATATATATATATATATATAGTATATATATATATATATATATATATTTATATATATATATTCACATATACATATATATATATATATATATATATATATATATATATATATATATATATATATATTATATATATAAATTATATTTATATATATATATATATATATATATATATATATATATATATATATATACAAATATATATATATATATATAATATATATATATATATATATATATATATATATATTTATAAATGAATATATATTATATATATATATATATATATATATATATATATATATATATATACATATATAGATATATAAATTAATATAAGTATATATATATATATATATATATATATATATAATATATATATATATATATATATTATATAATATATATATATATATATTTAATATATATATATATATATTATATATATATATATATATATATATATATATATATATAATATATATATATATATATATATATATATATATATATATATATATATATATATATATATATATATATATATATATATATATATATATTTACTTATATGGATGGATAGGTTAAGCAACCGACTTGATCAGATGCTTCATTTTGTGACGTCAAATTGCCGAATTGTAACTTCATATTGAAATATGGCCAACTCAACAAGTCCTATCATTGGTTGGTCCACGGTTCTACCTCAAAATATACTGAATATACGTCTTCAAAAAATAAATGACCATCAAAAACAAAGTACATAGCCCTCGCCAGGAAACAGTTCTCGTATAACAAGTTATATTTCAACCATGGAAAAAAAAATATATGAAAATATCCCCAAAAGAAAGAATAGAACATCGAACAAAACCAAACAAATTATAAAATATCAGTTGATTGTTGCGTGTGATACGTACGACATCTCGCAACAATGTCCATTGTTGTCTGAAATACGTGTGTGATTTTCGCTCGTATCAGGAAGGCTGTGGCGATGATTGTTGGTTTCCAAGTCTAGTCACACTTCTGCTTGCAAGTGCATGCCAATTAGCTGGCAATTGGTTATGGTAATTGGGCGTTCCACAGCGCATGCGCTCAACCAGCAAATAATGCATCTGGGTTTGGACCACAGTATAATAATGCAGGGCTTATTCACGATGGGTGGAATTTATGAACCGGAGACTGAGTTGAGTGGTCTAGTGGGTAGCACACCAAACTGTCATTCAAACTGGGGTTCGATTCTTGCTATTGTCAACCATCCTGTCAGGTTTTTTTCGTGGTTTTTCGTGGTTGGAAGAAATAATCTTTCATCTCATCCTCCTGTCATCTCATATATCATTCACCGACGCCAATGGATCGTAGTCATCAGTACATTGCGTCGTTAAACTCAATATAAATAAAAATAAACTAGAACGAATCTTCTCATTATGTTGAATCACAGTGCGTCGTTAGATGAGCGAGATATTCAAGTCTGCCCAACTAATTGTCATGCCAGAATACAAGAACGAAGAAGTCGTTTACTAACGAATTAACTAATTAACGATTGTATTTTCAGGGTTGTTGACGATTTTGAAAGATGCAGTTTAGTTTTTTTCATCATCAAACTTGTCATGAGAACGCATAATACCTCAAAAGTGTCAAATCTACACAAAATATGATGTCAAAGTAATCATCATGAGTGAGTGTAGACGACTCTCTCCTCTCGGGGATCTAAGCATTTGATTCTAGAGGAAAGAAAGTCGTCTGCTGACAACAAACACAAATATAGCTGTTCCATTTGTATGTTTGAAGTGTTTCGGTTGGTTTGATCTACTAGGCAAACGCGTTATGTGTTTCCGCGTTGATGGATGAGCTAGAACATATCAATTTATATCTTTGGATGGTGATTTTATATATATACCTTGAGATCCAAACAATTATGTCACTGCCATCTTGTCTCCTAATCAATTTCTATGATAATGAAGAAGACTTTGTTTCCACCGTTTCCACACCTGTTGCTTGGATTTGAATGGTTTCTCGTCTCAATAGATTTGAGTATTTTAAAAAATTGGATTATACATTTTTTTACATCAAAACTGCCGATATGATCAGACTGAAAGTTCGGAATGAGATGTAGGCTATAATTATCATATTAAAATTCCCTTGGAATTTGAATTCTCTCGAAGGAAATAATTTTGACGAAATTTTTCCTTTGGATTATTTTTATGGGATTTTTGACAATTTTGAAATGGGTTTCTCAGAAGTGGTTCAACCGATTGCACCATGAAACTATTATATACAAATATATATATATATATATATATAATATATATATATATATATATATATATATATATATATATATATATATATATATATATATATATATACATATATATATATATATATATATATATATATATATATATTTATATATATAGATATATGATATATATATATATATATAAATATATATATATATATATATATATATATATATATATATATATATATATATATATATATATATATATACATATATATATATATATATATATATATATATATATATATATATATATATATAATATATATATATATATATATATATATATATATATATATATATATATATATATATATATATATATATATATATATATATATATATATATATATATATATATATATGAACAGTATTGAATTAGATAAGGACACTTATGTATTCCAAGTTTCAACCGATTTTGAATTCTTGTCTGACCTGTGGAGCGCGAACAAAAGGAAAAGAAAAAACAGGCACTTTTTTCGGATATGGTGAAATTGAGTGTACGCTTCGCTCATCCAATCAAGACAAGATTAACGATAGGAAATGCAACTACATCATTCGAAAGCGTCAAATCCTCAAAAGAGGTATCATGAGAAGGTATAACAGTGGTATCATTCACATTAATAATATCATTCATGTATTAAATGAATGATTAAATGAGCGAATGCGAAGACCTTTATCTTACTCTTATGGAGCTTTGTCTGTTTTTTCTCTCTGTAATCACTGCACAGCTGTCACATGGTTTGACTGATCGACTTGAAACTCTTTCTGTACATGTATAGACTCATTTAACTTGAAATTGTGTAATTTTTGGGTCATTCGGTTGGATTATTTCTGAGGAATATCCTCTCAAATTTTCTGAATACTCCATGAGATTTGACAGGGCGGGAAAATTTTGAGCATAAAATATTCTCCTTTCCCTCTTAAAAAAAAGAAAATCATCTGAATGTGCATGAATCAATGAATGATGAATAATGAAGCATGAATAAATAGAAATAACAGCGGACAAATCAATGCTGGGATTCACTGATCTCTAGATCAGATATATTTTGAAAAACCATAGGTCAAGGTGTGTGGAATTTTATCAGATGATCGTGAGCGAAGACTCTATTCCACTCTTAAAGGGCTTTGTCTGTTTTTTGTTTCTTTGTTTTTTGTTTGTAGGCACTGCACGGGTCGCAGGGGTTGATTGATCAACATGGAACTTTTTTTGTACACGCAAACTCATCCAACTTAGAACTGTATAGTTTTTGGTATGAATCGGTCCGACCAATCTTGAGAAATATGATTTCAAAATTTCTAAAAACCCCATGAGATTATGCCGGGCAAGAAAATTTGGAAAATAAAATCTCTTCAAATGGAATGAAATTTTCTGTGTGTGTGTATACATGAATGATACACATTATCACGATTTTGTATCCAATTCGAATCAGCTGTTTTGAGGAAAATAATTAAATTATCTGTTTATATTCATCAAAAATTATTATAGAAATAAAGCGGATTCAGGTTGCCGAGATTCACTGCTCTCTAGATTTGTTATTTGCCCAACAATGGAGTCTTCTTCATATATGCATCAAGGTGTGTAGAATACCAGAGTTGATAAAATAGCAAGGGTAAAACTACTTTAACGACCATTAAACCTGATCAGATATCTCGCTCATCTTACAACGCTTATGTTGCGTTTGGCTAGAAAAATGCATATTCACAGTTTTAAAAGATGTGACCATATAGTCCGAGACATGAATGAAAAAAATAACAAAAATTAAATCTCACCATATAAACATGTGAATCCTTTTTTTGCACCCGCCACTTTATTTTGCCTCAACTTAAACCCATACCAGCACGTGTGAATCTCCGCGCATTCTAATTGAATTAGCAAGTAACGGGTTTTCCTCACATCGGCCACGCTATATGGACATGTAATGATAGCCTTTAATACTCTCTGTACGTAACACAAGCCTAAGTAACGTAGATTAGGCGAATTCTTTATAATTTACTTTTCACCACTTATTCGATTATACATTACTTGCACTTATTATATCTTTTGTGGATTAGGACCGTAACATTCATTATACACTCTTCAAATTATCCTTATTGTCCTTATCGACACACCTGTTCGGTGATATTAAATCATAAGACGGACGGGCGATCGATGACTTTTATACGAGTGGTACAGACATGTACAGTTTTGATCATATAAAAATAAAAAATTAATAAATGTAAATAGTTGTGATGTGTTGTTAGACATTTTTTTATATCAGATCTTTTGATACATCAGGTTTGAAATGTTGATATTTTTATATTTCATATTTTGATCTATGAATATGTATTTAAATGAAAGTTTGATGTTTATTTTGGTGATTTGTGATGAGTAGGATGGTACAGTATGTATTGGTATGGATGTGTTGATGTCTATTTGAAGTTTGTGCTGAATCATGTATGTGTATGAAAAACCTGTTTTTGCAGCAGAGATGAGGAAGTGGGTGTGTTTTTCACCCCTTTCCCTTTTTCCGTGGCAAGTCATTAACTTTTTGAATACGATCGAAAATTTGACACAAAAGGTATTGTTCAATGATGTAGACCAAGGAGGGTAGGATCGTTCGTAGCAGAAGGGAGATCAACTGGCTCTAAATGAAAAATTCACTTGAAGGTACCAATTCAAAAAACTGTATATGTCGAATTATTGGATGAGCGTATAGCGATGATTCCATTTCACATACAAAAAAATTGGGCTTTTTTTTGTAATTTTTTACCCGGCATACAGGTCAGGAATCGAGAAACCTTCCAACTTGAAACTTCTTCCACATATTTTTGTCTTACCATAAAAGTTCGGGATTGTTTTTCAGAGAAATCGGTCGTGAGATTTTACCGGAAAAATTCGGAAAGTTTGAGAAATCCTCGTAAAATACTTGAAATGTGGAAATTTTTTAAAAGCTTCAATATTTCCACTGATTGTGGAAAACATAATTACAAATATTTTCAGTGACTTTCACAACAATCGAATCAGAAATAACAGAGAAAACGCAATAAGAGTGTACATTTTATTGAATATTCGGATCAATTGGTTTTGCAAAGTGTATATGCGACAGGTTGCAGCACTATCAATATCAACAACTTGCAGGTAAGGTTTTTGAACGTTTGAAGTAATCCAAGGTCCGTAAATGTGGAATGATCTGACGGAATATTTTTCATTCTAGATTCTCATACTTCTAAGCTCATCTCACAACGCGCATCCCGCGTTTACCTGGTAATACTTTAGGCGAACACAGGTAATGCCTTGTAGGATGAACAAGATATCTATATGAAGTATAATCAAAAACTCCACCCATATTGACTCGTATAAAATATCAGTCATTCGATAAATATCGAATCCAGAAAGCCGTGAATCTTGGCAATGATTCAGCTATTATTTCCATCTATTTGATGAATAATGAACTCGGAACCGCGTTATGTGTTTCCGCGTTGATGGATGAGCTACAACCTATCAAATTATCTTTGGACTGATTATTGTATATATCCACCTCGATATCCAAACAAATACGTAACTTCCATCTCATTTCCTGGTTAATTTTTATGATAATGACGAAGGCTTTGTTTTAATCGTTTCCAATCAATTGGTGACACCTGCTGCTTGGATTCAATTGATTTCTTAATAGTTTTGAGTGCTTAAAAAAAATCAGATGATATATGTATATATTTATATATCAAAACGGTCGATCTGATCTGAGTGAAAGTTCGGAATAATGTGTATAATTATCATATTGAAATTCACCATGAATTTGAATTCTCTCGAAGGAAATATTTTTTGATTTTTTTTCCTCTTGGTTATTCTAATGGGTTTTTTGAAAACTCTGATATGAGTTTTCTCAAAAGTAGTTCAACCGATTGCGCCTCTAATCTATACAGTATCGAATAAAATAAGAAAACTCGTGTATGCCAAGTTTCAACTGATTTCAAATTTCTGTTGGACCTGTGGAGTGCGAACCAAAAAAATGAAAATGAATACAAAGAAAAGAAAGATTTTTTTCTCGAGTATGGTGAAATTGAGTCTTCACTATTCTCATCGAAAAACGTGTATTCATTCATCTTTCTCGAAACGGCTGGTTCAAATTGCATACAAAATCGTAATTGTGTATTAATAATGTGATCACATCCAGTGAGAATTTTTATGTTCTGAGAGATATTTTATTCTCAGAATTTTCTCGTCCTGCTTGATCTGATGAGATTTTTTTAGAAATTTGGAGAAGGAGTTTCTAAAAAAAGTCAAACCGACTCGACCCCAGAACTATACAGTTCTAGGTTTTGTGAGTTTAAGCGTACATACAAAGTTTCACGTCGATCAGTCAAACCCAGCGACCTGTACAGTGCTTACAAACAAACAAACAAAAAAAAACATGAAAAAAAAAACCCCATAAGATTGGGATGGAAGTCTTCGCTGTCGTTTATCCACTCAGGCAAACGCAGTATATGCGTCGTGGGATGAGCGAGATATCTGAATAAGGTATAATAGTCGTTAAAGTAGTTCTACCCTTGCTACTTGTTCGACTCTGGTATTTTACACACCTTAACGCACATCAGGAATACTTCTTTGATAGGCAAATATCGAATCTGGAAAGCAGTGAATCTCGGTGACCTATAATTATTCTGCTTTCATTTCTATAAGATATTTGATGATTACAACAGATTAATTTTTTCTCTTCAAAACGGCTGATTTGAATTGCATATACAATGATGATAATGTGTATCATTTGTGTTTACAAATTCAGAGAAAATTGAATTTATTTGAAGAGATTTTATTCCTCAAATTTTCTTGACCAGCCTAATCTTATGAGGTTTTTGGAAATGCTGGGATAATATTCCTCAGAATCGATTCTACCGATTCATTCCGAAAACTATACAGTTCCAAGTTGGATAAGTTTGCTTGTACAAAAAAAAGTTTCATGTCGATCAGTCAACCCCGCAACCTGAGGAGTGCTCACAAAAAAACAGAAAACAAAAAACACAGAAACAAAGCTCTATATGAGTAGGATGGAGTCTTCGCTATCGCTCATCCAATTATTTGGAACATGAGTTGCTATTGCACGGTAGATCCTATATGGTCCGGTTCTTATTTCTCCGTGTGAGAACATTGATGGCCCTCACAGTTGTTTGTGACGTCGTGATTGTTGTGATTGTTAACATATACAGCTCGAAACAAACATTGTTTGTGGCAATACGTCCTGGGTGATATATCTGTGGATGTTGTTTTTAGGGCTGTGATGTTTAAACAATTCAAAAATTCTATTGATTCTCAACAGGCACCCCAATACGCTCACTCGCGGTGTCAAAGAATGGTTTATTTCGAAATTATTGCGTTCTTGGGTTGTTCATCGGAGCAAGGGGTGCGATCACGTCACTTTTTGTGAATTTTTGTGAATAATTTTAAATTGGAAAAGATGTAAGCTTAACAAGCACATAAACTTATTGTCTCTGAGAGAATCAATTGCCATTTTACGAAATCATTCATACGGCCAACATCTCATTTAATGCTATATTCCTACATCGGTGTTGATTTATGTTCATGTTTGTTCTTTTGTTTTACCAACTCACCCTCATTGCCATTTTTTTCTCAAATACATATTTTTTATATAACTCTTGATACTCAATTTTTTCATTTCGACAAATTTCGAAAGAATAATGTCCATTACATTTTTTTCACATCTAATTCTCTCATTTTTAGAAAAATAATGCATTGTGTTTCATAAATTTTGTTATACTATTTCCGTGTGGCAATCATTCTGGCGGCAGTGTTCTAATTGACTTATCTCAATAATTATTCGTCTGTTTTGTATTTACATTGGAATTTGATTTGAAAAAACATCATTTCTCAATCGAGACTATGAAATTAAGGGAATCAAATATACTCACATTCAACTGCTATTTTTTATGTGGGCCTACTTCATGCACGAAGTGTGTAGATCATGTATTGTAGGCTACTTTTGATAATTTTTCAATAAAATTATCTACACATCTGAGTCGAGTGACTGAACATTCTTGAGCGTTTTCGAAATATACATCACCAATCATGCATAATCATTGATAGCAAATAACAATCGAATATGATCTTTCAAACAAACAGAAAATTTTGTTTTTGGAAACAGATATCGCTACAAAAATTCTCTAGTGTAACCTGAACCTAACCTAAAACCCAAGTCGAAGAGTGTCAATGATGCTTTGCTACCCGGTTACCATAACCCTCTAACATGACGCCATTTTTTTATGTTGTTCAAACAAAAATATTTCAAAAAAAATAATAAAAAATGATGTACACAATTCTTCCTCTTTATTTCCGTATTTTTTATATATTTAATGAAATACCGTACTATCAAACTCCTAATTAACTTTAATCTCGAAGTAGAATTAAACCACCTGGATGAATTATAATATTATAATGTCAGATAAACGTGATTCTCCAAAACGGATTTCATTTTTATATGTAAACGTAGGTTTGAGATTTTAAATTTCATTGCTTATATTTCCGGGTGAAAAAAACGTATTAATTTGTGTCTGTGTTATTCTTACAGTGAGTGCATAACGTAGTTTTGTTGGTTTCGCACCTTGGTTTTCACGCGGGCATAATTTGTGCTGATGCACTCTCGGAGGAACCAGAAGCGTAATTCCCAAGCAAAATCTTTTTAGAAGAAGAACTTAACTTACACACGATTTCAATGTTCTCAAGCTTTGGAAAATAATGGTGTTTTTTCTCAGTTGTAAGATATGTACAGTATCGTCCAAATACAACTGAAAATATGAAATGTATCAATTTTTATTCAGAAATGAATGATAATATCTCACTTAGATTTGTATATTATATTGGGTTACTTTTAACGACGCACTATACTGATGGATACGATCTATTGGCGTCGGTGGATGATGAATGAGATGATGGGATGGTGAGATGAAAGGTCATTTTATTAGGTGTTAGGATGGTGGGGAGGAGTCGGTCGTGGCCTGTTATTAAGGAACCATCCCAATATTGACCTGTACGACAGAGGGAAACCTTATTCATTAGTGGTAGTGATGAAAGGTCAGTAGAGAAGACGAAGGTAATGAAAATGGAATCAAATTTAATATCATTATCTCATATATCATATATCAATCACCGACGTTGATAGATCGTAGTCATCAGTATAGTTCGTCGTTAAAACCCAATATGAATAAATAGTCAATACAAATAATTACAAATTACACATACAAATACATACAAATGGATTATTTTTTTAAAAATAGAGTGAGGTAAGAGTTGAGTAAACTCAACTAGAGTATAATAGAAAAGAGTAGAGAGAAGAGTAAGGAAGGTACTGGTAGAGGAAGGGTAAAAGATTTACTTTGTGATGTCCCATACGAACGATACTACCTTCTAATATTCAGCCCTCTTGAGGAAAATCATCTTGTCCTCCAGTTTTATATGATTATACTAAAATGATAGTCATTTTATGTATTAACCTGTTCATCACTATATTGATGGTTGCCCATACTATTTTGCTCAGTACCAATGACAATTACCAAGGTTATTGTCGAAATATCTCGACGGGCTTACTGTGACTGTGATCAAGTGGCTAGCACACCGAACCAGCATTCAGGAGACCGGGTTTCAATTCCTTATCATGCTCGTCTGGTCGATGTTTCTGACCAAAGCTCATCGATATTATCTTCTGTCGTTTAGGTGAATGGGATAGTTTTTTTAATCGGGCCACGACCGACTCCTCACCATCATTTCTCAAACTGGATCACCATTCGCTAATATATATTCTTTCAAAATTTTCAATTCATTTTTTCACACAGTAATAATGATGATAATGATAATTATTATTATCATAATGATATACATTTTTTTTTCTCTTATTCACACATTTTAAGTACAAATTATGAAGCGCTAAATGACCTCGCTGTCGATGCGCCTCAAAACCCTAATATTCATTCATTGGAACAAAGAACTTGGCTTCTAATAATAATGATGTTTACAATTGAAGTCTGTGCGGACAGTATGATGAACTAAACATCGTTCAAATACACATTGTTTAAATACACATTGTTCACACCTTGTTCAAATACACATTGTTCAAATACACATTGTTTAAATACACATTGTTTAAATACACATTGTTCAAATACACATTGTTTAGAAACACATTTTTTTAAATCGTCAAAAGAGTAAAAATCATTTTCACATAACAGTTTCTTTATACTCTAGTTTTAAATATAGGTATGCTAGGAATCGATTTAATATTTTTTGTAAAGTTGTTACAAATACGTGACATTAAATATTGTAGTCCTTTCCTATTATACAGCAATAGGCTTCTGTCAAGTGAAGTCACCCATTGTTGCAAGAGACTGACAACAATGTCCACCAGTTGGAATTGACCGATCAGAATGTTTGGTAGTCCATCAGTTGGAATTGACCAGTCAGAATATTTGGTAGTCCACCAGTTCGCTGTGTTGCTATGGTAACAATTGTTTGTCGTTTGTTGCGTGACAGAAGCCTATAGCCCTGCACTGGTGTGAAAACTGTCATGCAAAATAAAGAAGGACTTCAAATACTTCGAAGGACTTTCGAATTTCAAATAGTAATTCCTTCATATTCGAACTTTTCATTGTTGAATACAATTACTA
>OZ023335.1:3463555-3471055 GCA_964007535.1 Brachyptera risi | reverse complement strand
ATATATATATATATATATATCTATATATATATATATATATATATATATATATATATATATATATATATATATATATATATATATATATATATATATATTCATATATGTGTGTGATATAGAGATAATATAGGTTGTTTATATACGTTCCGGAAAAGAAAAAAAGCCAATGAATTTAGATCAAGGTTCAAGCTGAAGAAAGAACTTGTTTTTGATATTGTAATCTTGGCTTCAAGAAGTTCAATCAATATTCCAAGAAACCATCTTTACAATGTTCAATTCTTTTTGTAATAATCAATTTTTTTCTTTCAATTCCTTCATTTCTTCTAAGAACCTCAAATATTTTCACTTTCAATAATTTTCTTCAGTTATATTCTCATTTTTCATCATTAGTTCATTTTTTTGAGCGTAATTTCATTATTACTCCTCTAAATTTTAAATTTCTCACTTTTTTCAATTATTCAACTATATTTCATATCCATATATATTGTTATCAAAATTGTATTTCATACTGATTGTTATCCTGTAAACTTTTCATAAGCCAGGGACCAATGAATGTTGTTTATATCGCACCAGTACAATCCGTCTCCCAATACGGCATTGCAAGTTGGGGAGCCGCGTATGATTCACATATACAACCCTTAATCACATTTCAGAACTCAATAATCAAATTAATCATGAGAAAAGATCAGCGATACCCAACCGCACAAATCTATGGAACAACAAAAGTTCTCCAAATTCGAAAACTCTGCGCTCTGACCATCTTTATAGACTCATTCATTCGAAGAAAATTCAACTGCCAAAACCTTCTGAGCCATTATGTAACTCCAATATCATTACCCGTTTCAAATCATCCGACAAACTTCCCCAAGTTAGAGTCAACAAGGGCATCTCTCAACGTGGTCTGAGTTTTCTTGGCAGTAAGCTATATAATGCTCTTCCAAACGCTATTCGTGATACTAGATCAAAATACAGTTTCAAATTTCAAGCCAAAAAGTGGCTCTTATCTCTTCCCATTTCGGAACCATCATACTATTTAATTAAGAACTTGGTATTATATTATAATTATATTTGTAGTTTTGTCTCTATTATAATTGTATATGTAATTTTGTCTCCATATGTTATTGTATTTTGTAAGTATTTTTGGAATAACACTTCTTTGAATTGAAAAACTTGATGCAATAATTAACATTTGATTTCGTTGTCAACTGTCTCCAATTATACTTGTAGGCCTATATGTATGTATGTAGGCCTATATATTCATTTATTGAATTATGAATCACAATATTTAGATGAGAAATGATGATGATAAATAATTATCATATGATTTTATGGATGAATAGAAATTCAAAAATTCACCTCCCAGTTTTAGTTTCAGTTGTAGTTCTCGACTCAGTCCTATAGTTAATATCTTCAGCTCAATAATTTCATCAATTTGTATGATTATATAATTATATAACAATTCCTGTTTGATCAGTTAGAATCAATGCACCATAGCATAATCATAAAAAAAAAAAACATTCATACATATAATAATAATAATTTTAATAATTTACAGCCGCTTCAAATTTTAAATCTGGGCTACATTTCCTTAATTCAGATGAGCGTAGCAAAGCTTTCCATTTCACACCCTGAAATAAAATGGGCTTCGTTTTTATGTTTGTTTTTGTTTCATGTAATTATGTACGCGGCATGCAGGTCAGAGAAATGAATCAATCAACTTGAAACTTTTTCTGAACGTTGGTGTCATACCAGAATAGGTTGGAATTGTTATTCAGAGGAATCGGTAGAAAGGTTTTTCGTAAAATAATCGGAAAGTTTGGATAATCCTCATAAGAATAACCCGGAGGAAAAATACTTGAGAAACAAGAATTTTTCAAAAGCTCTCAAATTCTCACAGTATATGAAAAATACTATTATACACCTTTTCAGAGATTTTTACAACAATCGGAAAGGAAATAATGAAGAAAACGCAATAAACGTGTACATTTTATTGAATATTTGGATCAATTGGTTTTGCAAAGTGATAATGCGACAGGTTGCAGGTTACTATGAATACTAGGAAAACGCGGGATGCGCCTTGTGAGATGAGCTTATAGAAGTATGGCAATCTAGAATGAAAAATAACTTGTCAGCTCAATTTACATCTACAAACCTTGACTTACTTTAAACGTTCAAAAACCTCACCTGAAACTTGTTGATATTTATAGTAACCTGCAACCTGTCGCATAAACACTTTGCAAAACCAATTGATCCAAATATTCAATAAAATGTACACTTTTATTGCGTTTTCTTCATTATTTCTCATTCGATTGTTGTAAGAATTTCTGAAAAGGTGTATAATAGTATTTTTCATATTCTGTGAGAATTTGAGAGCTTTTGAAAAATTCTTGTTTTTCAAGTATTTTTCCTCCGGGTTATTCTTACGATGATTTTCCAAACTTTCCGATTATTTTCCGGAAAAACCTTTCCACCGTTCCCTCTGAATAACAATCTCACCCTATTCTGGTATGACACCAACGTTCAGAAAACGTTTCAAGTTGATTGATTCATTTCTCTGACCTGTATGCCGCGTACATAATTACAAAAAAAAAAAAAAAAAAAAAAAACGAAGCCCATTTTATTTCAGGGTGTGAAATGGAAAGCTTCGCTACGCTCATCTAATCAACAAGTTGCAGGTGAGGTTTTTGAACGTTTGAAGTAAGTCAAGGTTTGTAGATGAAAATTGAGCTGACAAGTTTTTTTTCATTCTAGATTGCCATACTTCTAAGCTCATCTCACAACGCGCATCCCGCGTTTTCCTAGTACTTTCAATGTTCACTTCAAATATAAACCTGATCATGTTGATTTTGACTAGGAAAACGCGGGATGCGCGTTGTGAGATGAGCTTAGAAGTATGGCAATCTAGAATGAAAAATAACTTGTCAGCTCAATTGACATCTACAAACCTTGACTTACTTCAAACGTTCAAAAACCTCACCTGCAACTTGTTGATATTCATAGTAACCTGCAACCTGTCGCATTATCACTTTGCAAAACCAATTGATCCAAATATTCAATAAAATGTACACTTTTATTGCGTTTTCTTCATTATTTCTCATTCGATTGATGTAAAAATCTCTGAAAAGGTGTATAATAGTATTTATCATATTCTGTGGGAATTTGAGAGCTTTTGAAAAATTCTTGTTTTTCAAGTATTTTTCCTCCGGGTTATTCTTATGAGGATTTTCCAAACTTTCCGATCATTTTCCGGAAAAACCTTCCCTCCGATTCCTCTGAATAACAATCCCAACCTATTCTGGTATGACACCAACGTTCAGAAAAAGTTTCAAGTTGATTGATTTATTTCTCTGACCTGTATGCCGCGTACATAATTACAAAAACAAAAAAAAAACAATAAACATAAAAACGAAGCCCATTTTTTTTCAGGGTGTGAAATGGAAAGCTTCGCTACGCTCATACAAATAATTCCCCAGCTCAAGATTACTCTCATTGAGGAATTCACATCTGTATACCTTCATTTCCTACGTATACCATGTAAAGTACAAAATAAATTGAAATTCAATTGAATTTACTCATCGAATACTATGGCACTTTGGGAAATCATGGTTTTATTCTGGAGGGATTTAAATGAGCGTAGCAAAAGCCTTATTTCATTTCAAATGCCACAAAAAAAAAAAAATTCAGTATCTTTTTTTTGTAATTTTCTACCTGACATACAGGTCAGGTGAAATATCCGATTGAAACGTTTTCTGGACATTGGTGTCATACTGAAATGGGTTATGATTATTCACAAATTCAACACAAATATTCGAAAATAAGAATATAAATATGAATTATCACATTATGAATTGATATATTCATTCAATTCAATTGCTATCAATTCTGAATTAAGTAGTATGGTAGTGAAAAGTGAAGTATAAACTACCAATATAGTGAAGTATAGTACTAGTCAAACGCGAAATATGCGTTGTAAGATGAGCGAGATATCTCAATAAGGTATAAAAGTCCTTGAAATAGTTTTACCCTTGCTACTTTATCGACTTTGGTATTCTACACACCTTGATATCTGAATAAGCTATAAAAGTCGTTAAAGAAGTTCTACTCTTGCCACTTCATTGACTCTGGTATTCTACACACCTTGACGCATATAAAAAATACTTCATTGTTGGTCAACTCTTGAATCTAGAAAGCAGTGAATCTCGACAACTTAATTCTGTCATAATTTTTATGATATATTTTATGAATATTATCAGTCGTTTTATTTTTTTTCTCCAAAACGACTGATCAGAATTGCTTAAAAAATCGTAATAATGTGTAAAATCCATGTATACACATTTAGAGGAAATTTCATCCCATTTGGAGAGATTTTATTTTTCAACATTTTCCGCTCAGCCAAATCTTATGGGGTTTTTAGAAACTTTGAGATGATGATTCTCAAAATCGATCCGACCGATTCATCCCAAAAACTATACAGTTCTAAGTTGAATGAGTTTGCGTGTACAAAAAAAGTTTCATGTTGATCAGTCAACCCTTGCGACCTGTGGAGTGCTTACAAAAAAAAAAAAAAAAAAAAAAAAAAAAAAAAACACACAGACAAAGCCCTATAAGAGTGGGATGGAGACTTCGCTACGCTCATCAATAAAGTACCTTCACTGAATTGGGGTATAAAAATACTGTATGAATGCTGATTACTAATTACATAAATAGCTATATGGAGTTGTTATCAATATGGAAATAATTAGAATAATTGATGAGCGTAGCGAAGTCTCCATCCCACTCTTATAGGGCTTTGTCTGTGTGTTTTTTTTTTTTTTTTTGTAAGCACTCCACGGGTCGCAAGGGTTGACTGATCAACATGAAACTTTTTTTGTACACGCAAACTCATCCAACTTAGAACTGTATAGTTTTTGGGATGAATCGGTCGGACCGATTTTGAGAATCATCATCTCAAAGTTTCTAAAAACCCCATAAGATTTGGCTGGGCAGAAAATGTTGAAAAATAAAATCTCTCCAAATGGAATGAAATTCTCTCTAAATGTGTATACATGGATTTTACACATTATTACGATTTTTTAAGCAATTCTGATCAGTCGTTTTGAAGAAAAAAAATAAAATGACTGATAATATTCATAAAATATATCATACAAATTGTGACAGAATTAAGTTGTCGAGATTCACTGCTTTCTAGATTCAAGAGTTGACCAACAATGAAGTATTTTTTATATGCGTCAAGGTGTGTAGAACACCAGAGTCAATGAAGTGGCAAGACCAGAACTACTTTAACGACTTTAATAGCTTATTCAGATATCAAGGTGTATGGAATACCAGAGTCGATAAAGTAGCAAGGGTAGAACTACTTTGAGGACTTTTATACCTTATTGAGATATCTCGCTCATCTTACAACGCATATTTCGCGTTTGACTAGTATACACTGGTGCTTCTATAATCAAGCATTGAAAGGGCCGTTTGAAGGTCAGATTGGCTCAGTAGCCAATGCGAATGCATGATTTCTGTGACGTCACAGCAGAACTTCGAATAGCAGCAAGAAAAATGTCGCCGAAAAGTGTGCAGAAAGAGAAGTGATTCTAATCGATTATTACAGGGAAAATCCTATTCTATGGAATCCAAAACATCCTATAAACATATAATTAAAAAACGCGCTCATGAACGAATTGACCCGGCTACTCGATTATAATTACACTGGTCAGACCCCGTTTACATTACGGACATTTCTACTAGAGTAAGTCTACTTGACCGACCTACCTACGGACATTTTTGTGTGTGAACGATCGTACGTAGGTACTGCGGCCGGTAGCTCTACCGGCGGTAGAGCTACGGGAGTTAGTAACCCTACCACCGTAGATATGTGTGTGTAAACGGACCTCGGTAGTTGTACTGCCATCTAAGCTCTGTCAAGTGCATAGGAATCACGAAATTAGAGAAGGCGGAAGACTTTTAGCGGCAAAACAGAACCAAAACAGAAGAGGCAAAATAGAATTGCCAAACCTAACCCTACTAATCCAGGGATCGCGTCATTCACGGTCGCCATTTTACTGCACAGAAAACGTGACCGAAATTGACTGTGTGAACGCAGGTAGACCTACCCGCCAAATCGACGGTTACTCTACCAGAGTAGTTACTACCGTAATGTAAACGTAGCGTGATTGGTTCAATATATTTTGCCTGGGCTCGGCTATCTAGGCCCAACTCCATTATTAATTGTTTATATATTACTAAAGCCAACTGGGCTTAACTAGTGAATCTTAAATTACTGTGAGACAGTTTACTTAGTTTGGCTCAGAAAACGTTGGGTCTCAGTATTGGAATGCAAGGATTTAGTGGAATGAATCCGCAACTAACCTCACTTTTAATTTGACAGCTACGTGATCCTGCAATAACAAACAATCACACCGCCTTTAATTCGTTTTGTGCGCTGCTATCGATTACGGCTAAGGAGGCTATGGCCTGCTGTGATTGGCCCATTTGAAAGTAGCGCCCGCCTGTCTCCACATTGCAATCTGTTTCATATTTTATCGTGTGGACAGAGAAATATGTCCCTTTGAATCGGCCGATTGAAAGGGAGGACCAATCTCGCCCATTGCAAACCATCGTGTGGATCGGCCTTAAGGTATTCAGTATTCAATGGAGCAAGAACTTGAGTGCCCGTATGATGAAATAAGTTCAATTGAATATAAAATGGAATAATTTTAAGGTTTCAAAACAGCGTGGTCATCTAGCCCCAAATTGAATTACAATCACAAATTAATTATACAATTATCTTTGTCTTGAATCGAACCACAAATGGCAACTTACAACATTTTAGCATTGAGATTCAACAAGACCTAAAAAAAACTAAATATATTTATAAATTCATTCTATTTTAGATTCAAACATCTTATTGATCCTCAACAAACGTAATTACAATTCAATTTCTTCAGCAATTCAATTCTATTTTTTTCGTTCCAATTGTTTTATTATAACTTTTTAATTATTTAATTGGTCGAGTAGATCTCTATATAATCATATATCAACCAATACAAATTTACAGCTCTTTTTGGAGCTATGAAATGTATGCTATTTGACGAATCTTACCTATTTAATATGCCCCCCGCGATGCCAGGCTTGGGTAGACAGGTACAATCCGACAATGTTGTCTGCAATTATTAAGAGGCTACTTCAGATGAAAATTGCTGCCGATATAAATTTTCAGAATTGAGGTTCAGTATACCTAAGTGCTTGATTCACTCATCTGCTATATTCTCTTACTTACTCATTCAGTTGCTAATTACCAAGGTTGAAGTAACTTTAACTGGCAGTTCAACATTTGTATCCCCATGGCTAACTGTGGGGTTTGTTTTTACTTACTCTCAGATGAGACTGGATGGACTTGTTATGTCGGGGATTAGTCTCATTCTAATAGATTGTTATATGAATAATATGAGTAACCATGGTGATAACAGGTCTTGACACCCTCTCAATTGAGTTTGATGACGCATCACT
>OZ023335.1:3452121-3454621 GCA_964007535.1 Brachyptera risi | reverse complement strand
GTTGGGCCTAATAATGTTTGCTCAATGACTCCACCAACAGCTAGGTTATACGGGGTTACGAATTAGCAGGTGATAATGAAAACTATGAAGTGATGATAGGTGAAAGGACCGTCACTAAAAATAAAATAGCATGCCTTCTGCGAGACTCGAACTCAAGGTCAATACAACTTCATATTATTCTGAAGGGTACCACCGCTTTAGCTGAATGAGCTACGGGAAAGGCGGTTATTCTTGTATAATTCTGACAATGACTCTTATTAATGTAATTATCTAATGGTCGACGGGAACTATTATCATTGTTATTGATTGATGATTATTGTTTGCTTCACGACCCCACCAACAGCTAGGTTATATGGGGGTACGAATGACCAGGTGATAATGAAGTGATAATGAGTGAGAAGACGTTTACAAAAACCCATGCCTTATGCGGGACTCGAGCCCACGCCTAACGGTACCTTCAGTTTCTGAAACGGAGCCTCAGCTGACCGAGCTACCGAGGGTGGCATTTTTTCTGCCTGAAAGCTTGAGAAAAATAGACAAATATGTTAACATAAGACGAAAAGTGAAGTATTTTTCCTCTCTCTCTCTCTCTCTCTCTCTCTCTCTCTCTCTCTCTCTCTCTCTCTCTCTATATATATATATATATATATATATATATATATATATATATATATATATATATATATATATATATATATATATATATATATATATATATATATATATATATATATATATATATATATATATATATATATATATATATATATATATATATATATATATATATATATATATATATATATATATATAACCGGCACAGTGGCTGAGTGGTTAGCTCACTTGCTTCTTGAGGTGAAGGGACCCGGTTCGATCCCCGCCACCGTCCATCTTTACAGGGTTTGTTCGTGGTTTTCCTCTATAGTTTAGGCTAATGCCGGGATGGTTCCCATAATAATATAGGCCACGACCACTTCCTTCCCACTACCCATAAAATCCTTTATCTCATCATCCCATGATCTCATTAATCATTCATCTGACGCCGATAGATCTGAGTAATCATTACAGTGCGTCGTTAAAACCAAGCAATGTTGATAGTTTCATTTCACATGATTCAGATGGTATTTAACATATCTGTGTTTCTGACTCATTAGTATTTTGATAACACATATAATTGAAAATTTATCCGAAGGCTGAAATTTCTTTAAACCGACTCCCATACACTCTTAAGACTGTCCACAATGATTAAGATATTACCGATAGAATTGTGTGGGCCCTAAATCAGCACGCGGCTTCAAATAACAAAAAACTAGTATTTCAATTATTCATTACCATTTCGACTTGATAGAGTAATTAATTATAATGATATCTCGAACTTCCAGTAGAACTCTACAAGTCTTTTCCACGAATTGTCAAGTATTTACGATACTGATATTGGCAGCATTGTCTTTCCTATCAATCACATCACCGAGGGCTTCAGTCCAACTTGGGCATAGATCAATTCGAGTCAGTTATGCAGTTTTTTTTCGTTGATTTTGAAAGTTGAGTTTTGATTATGGGTGAGTGGAAGGCGGACTGACGACATATATTATCACCAAATTAAGACATCGTGAAAGAGATTGTATATGGGAGAGAATTAATTGAGACGGGTGGATCGGTTTTTAGCACATCATAGGATGGTCGGTCAGTAGAGAAGACCGGGGTTCGATTCAATCAATTCAATTTCAATTCGAATCATTTTATTCTATCTTCTTCATATACATACATATAGAGATACAAGCCTAATGAAATATGATCAAAATAATCATGATATATACTTATGAAGAATAAACAAAAATATAATCTTGTCAATATTGAGGTGATCGGACTTTTAGTTGGAGCGAGGGGCACCATCGCAACATTTTTTGTACATTTTTGTAAAAGATTTAACCTTAGTAGTAGTTTCATATATAGTATCACACTCTTTGCTTTAAAAGGTTCAGTGTTCATTTTCAGGAATCATTTATATTCAATCAGTTAGAGATGGGTACATTTTTTTTTTCGATCTTATCAGTAATTTTGTTCGTGATTGAATCGATTAATTATCAATTATTATTATCCATTATGATTGTTATTTTCTCTCATGATTTAATTCTTCATATTCCAATGTTTATCATTACCCATTCTTTCATCTTGTTATCTGTTATCATATGTTTTGTATCTTGTTGTTTTTTATTATTCTGTGGCGTATCGGCTACCCGAGTATGGTCAGAAATCTGAATAAAGATTTTACTACTATAGAAACTAGTATTAAATTCTATATTCTAGTACCAAATTCTAGAATCAAAACTATATTCAATGATGATGGAAATGGTATCAACTGCAGGAAATAATAATGTTTTTTTTCTTTTGTTACTAATCATAATTATGTAGCTATATTTTGATAATTCAAAATTAAATTCTGAATTTAGGTATATTGAAGATTGCAGAATTTCCCGCCATGGTTGACCATCCTGACAGA
>OZ023335.1:3432121-3439621 GCA_964007535.1 Brachyptera risi | reverse complement strand
AATTTCTTGTTGATGTGTATACCTAATTGATACACATCATCACCGTTTCGTATGCAATTCTAATCAGCAATTATGAATAAGATAATCAAATTGACTGTTTCTATTCATCAAATATATTATGGAAATAAAAGCAGAATTGTATTGCCGAGATTCACTGCTTTCTAGATTCGATATTCACAAAACAATGAAGTATTTTTCATATGCTTCAAGGTGTGTAGAATACCAGAGTCGATGAAGTAGCAAAGGTAGAACTACTTTACCGACTTTAATACCTTATTCACATATCTCGCTCATGTTACAACGCTTATGTTGCGTGTGCCTAGTACGTATCACATTGCTATCACTCACCACATAGAGCCTACACAACCTCCTATCAAGTGACACAGGTAACCAAGATGCTCGCGCAACTATGCTTCATGTAATATGTAGGGCTTGAAGCATAAGTAAAAGTCTGTTTCTGTCGTTTGATGCCTGTTAGATCTCATGCAATCAGATAACAAAGAGACTTTTACTTCTGCTTCAATCTGTACGTACAAGTAGTTCGATGCACGAACACCAGGAGCTGTGTAACTGTTAGAATTGTGCGATGCAAGTTCAATAACTTCTTCTGATATCATTTGGAAAATATAAAAAATATATGTGTTTCTTCGGTAATAGAATTGTGATGTCTCATTCCGTTCAATACTTATCACAAAAAGAATGATATTCCGGTAGAGGGACTCCAATCGGACTCATTTCTTCGTATTTTGAATGTGACATATTGATTGAGTCCATAAGACGAATAGCAACTCAATATTCGATGCACAAATAGGGTCATTACTGCTAATTAGTTGAGCGTAGCGAAGATTCCATTTCACATACCGAAAAAAATTGGCTTGATTTTAATAGTTTTGTTTTTTGTATTTTGTAAGCGACATACCGGTCAGGAAAAAATACCTACCGACTTAAAACTTCTACATATTTTTGTTATACTAGAATAGGTTATTATTGTTTGAAAAAAAATCGTTCGAAAGTTTTTTCCGGAAAAAAATCGGAAAGTTTGAGAAATCCTCGTGAGAATAACACGGATGGAAAATACTTGAAATGTGAAAATTTTTCAAAAGCTTCAACGTTTTCACTAAATATGGAAAACATATTCACGGATATTTTTAGTGACTTACACAACAATCAGATGACAAATAATGAACAAAACGCAATAATAATGTACATTTTTGGATAAGCGAAGCGAAGACTCAATTACACTATACCGAAAAAAAAGTGCCTGTTTTTTTTTTTGTTTTTTTTTTTTGTTCGCGCTCCACAGGTCAGACAAAAATTCAAAATCAGTTGAAACTTGGCACACATATGAACCCCTATCTGACTTGATGCTGTATAGTTTTGAGGCGCGATCGGTTCAACAACTTCTGAGAAAACTCATTCCAAAGTTTTCAAAAATCCCATTAGAATAAGCCAGAGGAAAACATTCGTGAAAAATATTTCATCTGAGAGGATTCAAATTCTCAGAGAATTTCAATCTGATAATGATACACATTATTCCGAACTTTTACTCAAATCGGATCATCCGTTTCGATGTAAAAAAATATATAATGTTATTTGTGTCAATTATTCAAAGCTATTAAGATACCTATTAAATCAAAGCAACAAGTGTCACCACTTGATTGTAAACGATTAAAACAAAGCCTTCTTTATTATTATATAAATTAATAATGTAAAATAAGATGGCAGTGATGTAATGGTTCGGATCTCAAGGTGTATATATATATATATATATATATATATATATATATATATATATATATATAGTTCTAGAGGGTAACATTCTTTGTAATAACAGTCCAGCTCGTGTGAAAATGCAGGGTAGTGTAGGTGTAGAGGATTCTAGTAGTTGTAATAGGTGTAGGAAGGTTGTGAGCAGTAGGCAGAAGGCTTTGAAGTGTGGTGTGTGTGAGTCGTGGGAGCATGGTGCATGCAGTGTGCCGCGTGTCTCGGGGGAGGAATATAAGATTCTGGGGAAATGCAGTTCAGTTGTGTGGTTGTGTGGTAGCTGTGTGGGGGATTGGAAAGAAAAGGTAGTAGAAAAGGAGGCAGGGAAGTGGGGAGAGTTAGAAGAGCAGTTAAGGAGTACTATTGCTAGGTTAAAGCGGAAGTTGAGGAAGGCTAAGGAGGGAAAGGATCTCGAGGGAGATAGAGTGGGTAAGGTTAGGGGATGGTATGTAGATGAAGTGAGCATGGGGAACGGGCCTAGGAGTAGTGCTGAGTATAAGGGTAAGGAGACACCTGTGGTAAAGGTAATCAGTGATAGGCAGGATGAAGCTAGGGCTAAGGTTGGGAAGGCAATGGGAAAAACCAAGGCTAAGGAAGTACTTAGGACAGAGGAAGATAGTGGTAGACTGGGACAGAGTAGGGCTGCAGAGGAGGTTGAGGTTGAGGCAGACAGGGAGGGCTTGAGAGGGGTGATGCTGCTAGGAGACTCACTCGTTCGGGAAGTAGGAGCGCAGGCCGGGGGAAAGCTGGACGTCACAGTTTTACCGGGAATAGGGGTAGTTAGGATGAAGAAAGTGTTGGAACAGGTTAGTGAGAAGGATGCTGCAGGGAAGGCGGTGATAGTTCATGTAGGGACAAATGACGTGAGTGGTAGGGATGGGTGGGGAAAGGTCAAGTTAGTACAGGAGATGGAGGGGCTAGTGAAAGTAGCTCGTGGGAGGTTTGGGGAAGGTAGGGTGGTGGTTAGTGGGATTTTATATCGTAGGGATATGCAGAGGGGGGTCATCAATGGTATGAATGACTTTCTTAGTCGTATGTGCGAAAGAATGGATGTGTGTTTTGTGGACTCCAATTGTTGGCTAAGAGGAGAAGGATTAGGTGGGGATGGACTTCATTTGTCAAAGGAAGGGCAGCGTATGTTTGGTGGGCTGTTAGGGAGGGTAGGTGATAGGCTGGGAACACAGGTTTGACTTGAGGGGGGTGCGATGAATGAAGAAAAGGGGGGGAGAGTGGGTGGGGGGGGAAATAGGTCGAGGGAAAGTAAATGCCAGGAGATTAACCTAATGGTAGTAAATTGTAGGAGTCTAGCAAATAAGGTGGATGAATTTAGAACGCTATTAGAATTGTACCAGCCAGAAGTGGTGGTGGCAGTAGAGACATGGTTGGGAGGGGGTTTTACAGAAAGTGAATTAACTATAGATCGTTACACATTGCATAGAAGAGATATGGATAGGCATGGAGGGGGGGTAATGGTAGCAGTTAAAAGAGGTATTCAGGGGACAGTGCTCTGGAAGGAAGAGGAAGCAGAGATGATGGGAATGAAGATAACAGTAGGCAAACAGTCTCTTGAGGTAATCGCAGCATATAGGCCTCCGGGGGGGGATTTAGGACTGCTTCATTGCTTAGAGGATAGGCTTAGTGCTAGGGATAATGTAGAGAGTTTAATTATAGCGGGAGATTTGAACATGCCTAACGTAAGATGGGAGGTAGGAGGTAGAGAACAAGGGAGGGGAGTAATGCAAAACATCGTTACGGGCATATTAAACGAAGGTTTTCATCAGGTTGTGGAGGAGGGAACCAGGAGTAGAAGGTTAGGGGGTACAAATATTCTAGACGTAGTGTTAGTCAGGCCGAGTGAGTTGTGGGCAAAAACAGTGATTGTTGATGGCATTAGCGATCATCGGGTACCTATAGTCAGCTTAGCTTTAGCTCCGGTTCAAACCGATAACGTTGGGAAGAAAGTTTGGGGGTACAAAAGGGTGCAGGCAAGAGAGGTTCAAAAAGCTTTTGAGTATAGGTTTGAGAAGTGGTGTGAGAAAGACAAGCGTGATGTTGAAGGTCTGTGGTTCAATTTTCGGAAAGTATATGAGGAGGTTAGAGATATGTTGGTTCCCTATAAGGTGTTGCAGGCAAATGCAGATCCTGCCTACTATAATAGTACAGTTAGGAGGCTTAAGAGAAAGGGTAGAAAGATGAGTAGGAAATTGAGGGAGTCAGGGGAGGGAAAGGAAGCGATCAGGGACCTGAGGCGGGACTCAAACAAGGCTAAGAGGGAGGCGAAAGAAAACTTCATGGGTGGTATGTTTAATGAACGTGATGTACAGGGTAGCTGGAATAGAATGTACAGGTTTGTTTCTAGTCAGAAGGGTAGTAGTAAGGAGTTGCCCACCTTAGTTGATCAGGGAGGGAATGAGTGGAAAACGGATAAGGAGAAGGCAGCAGCATTAAATAGATTCTACGGGGAAGTGTTCAATGTGACTGGATTTATAGGGGAGGGAGAAACAACACTGGAGGGGGAGGGGGAAGAAGTCCTGCTTACAGAGGGGGAAGTGTGGAATGTATTGAGGAAACTAAAAAGTGGGAAGTCACCAGGCATAGATGGGGTGCAAAGCGATCTCCTGAAATTAGCGGGTAGGGGGGTTGTAGGTTATTTGCTAAGGTTGTTCCAAGCCTCACTCACAGCAGGTAGAGTACCGCAAGATTGGAAAAAAGCGGAGGTGGTTCCAATTTCAAAGGGAGGGCAAAGGGGCAGGGTAGACAACTACAGGGGAATCAGTTTAACGTCACATGTATGTAAGATGATGGAAAGGGTAGTTATAAAGAGAATAATGGAGAAAGTAGATGAACATAGGGGTATTTCGGAAGTGCAGCATGGGTTTAGGAAGGGGTATTCATGTGAGACACAGTTGTTAGGTTTTGCGGAAGAGCTGGCAGGGGTAGTAGACAAGGGGGGCTGTATTGATGCAGTGTTTTTAGATTTTGAAAAGGCTTTCGACAAGGTAGATCACTCTATACTATTAGGGAAGTTAAAACTGTCCATTGGGAATGCTGGGTTAGTTAATTGGATTGGAAACTTTCTTCAGGATAGAGTTCAAACGGTTCGAGTAGGTTCGGAGGTTTCAAGTGAGGTTAAGGTTACGTCAGGAGTTCCACAGGGTAGTGTGCTAGGTCCGTTATTATTTGATTTAGATATAGATGATCTGACTAGGGTTGTTAATTCGAGAATAAGGTTATTTGCAGATGATTGTGTGGTTTATAGGGAAATCAATACAGAGGAGGATGTAGTAGCTATTCAGGCAGATTTGACGGCACTTAATTGTTGGGTTCAGTTGAACAAGATGGGGTTAAATGAAGGGAAGTGTAAGTTAGTCACCTTTGGTAGGAGGAGAGTGAGGGCTGATGTAGTGTATGATGTAGGAGGGAAGTCACTTGAGTCAGTGGAAAATTACAAGTACTTGGGGGTGGTATTTGATAGACGTCTAGGGTGGGGGAGTCAGATTGAGAGAATAGTAAAAAAGAGTATAAATGCACTAAACTTTGTAATGAGGCAGCTTAGGGGGACAAGTATGAAGATAAAGGAAAAGGCTTATTTCTCGTTAGTGCGTCCCATGGTGGAATATGCTAGTTCAGTTTGGGATCCTTATAGATTAGGTGAGATAAGGGATGTGGAAAGGGTGCAAAGGATTGCAGTTAGAAGGGTTACAGGTAGGGTTAGGAGGTGGAAATGGGGGGAGAATGAAAGGGTGGAGAGGGTGAGAATATTGGAGAGTCCATCTGAGATGATCCGAGACTTGGGATGGCGGGAATTGGAAATACGGAGAAAGGAGGATCGGATCTGTAATTTCTTCAGGGTAATGGAAGGAGAAGGGGGCTGGGGAGAGTTGAATAGGTTGATTGTAAGGAATGAGTCAGGGTATGGGGGTAGGCGAAGTCATGATAGAGCAGTAGTTATAAAGGGGGCTAGATTAGATGTCGGTAAGTTCTCTTTCTTGAATAGGACAGGTAGGGATTGGAATGGGCTTAGTAGAAGTATACTTGAGGAGGATGAAATAGGGTTGAAGCTATTCCGTCAGAAGGTTAGGGAGGCGATAGGATAGGATTGATAGGGAACTTGCCACCGCGCATTTATGTGCAACTGCAAGAGTTAATAATAATAATAAAATAATAATAAATAATAATAATAATATATAATAACCAATCCAAAGATAAGTTGATATGTTCCAGCTCATCCATCAACGCGGAAACACATAACGCGTTTGCCTAGTATTGAATATCTGGAGCAATTGGATTTGCAAAGTGTATACGCGACAGGTTGCAGCACTATAAATATCAACATGTTGCAATTAAGGTTTTTGAACGTTCGAAGTAATCCAAGGTCCTTACATGTGGATTAATCTGACGAAATATTTTTCATTCTATATTTCATACTTCTAAGCTCATCTCACAACGCAAATCCTGCGTTTTCCTATATTTCATTTTTCAGTGACATCTCTTCTTTCAATATTTTTTATATATATAACATTACTGATTAGGCCAACATATCCCATCTTGAGGTCGTTCCATTGATAACAATCTCTGAGCCTGGATTCACAAAGAGTGCTATCTTTAAGTCGTCCTAAGTTGGGACCATTTTACTGAGTTAGGACCATAATATTGGTCCCAACTCAGTTAAATGGTCTTAACTAGAGACTACCTGGAGAAAAATATGGGACTCTTTGTGGATCCGGGACCAGATGTTGAAAAAGGTATCAGTGAAAACGTGCTGAATATCAGAAATAGTAAGATAATATATATATATTTATATATATATATATATATATATATATATATATATATATATATATATATATATATATATACATATATATATAAATATATATATATATATATATATATATATATATATATATATATATATATATATATATATATATATATATATTATATATATATATATATATATATATATATATATATATATATATATATATATATATATATATATATATATTTATATATATGAATATATATATATATATATATATATATATATTTTTTTTTTTTTTAAATAACATCGAAACTTGATACCAAATCATTGTTCCCCAATTAAGGCTATGGATGAAAAGTAGGATCGTTCGGACGGGGCACCACAAGGGCGATCTTACCACCCCATTTTGATTATTTGAAACCAATGAACTGCAACACCAGGACTGCGCTGTATGTGACCATAACTTTCCGCCGCAGATAAAAGTATCTCAGTTTCCAAAAGTCCGGACACATGATAAGTGGAAACCGTTTTTGTGATATATATATCCGGACATTACCAGCATTGGTATTGGGAGTAACAAAACACACGAATGTTGATATCTTCCACTTTGAACTAAGATAATATTTATAATTTACATCGAGATAATATTGTCTCAATTATTGAACTGACTTCAGAGATTTGCCCGTTGTTCACGGTTCAATCAAAAACTTACAGCCTTTGTAGGTATATTTTTAATTATATTGTGTTTAACGACGCACCGAACTGATGAATATGATATACTGCCGTCGGTGAATAATATATGAGATGAAAGTTTTATTCTGTCGGGTGTTCTTGAAAAGTGAGAAGAAGTCGGTCGTGGCCTGTAGTTGTTAAGGAACCATCCCAGTATTGATCTGAACAACAGAGGGAAACCTTATAATAAACCCCGGTCAGGATAGTCGACCATGGAGGGAATCGAACAGCAATCT
>OZ023335.1:3424593-3431921 GCA_964007535.1 Brachyptera risi | reverse complement strand
ATTTTCTCGCACATCTAAATTCGATACATACGAAGATACAGTTCACCATGGAATTGGAAGAGGACAACAAACTGCCATTCTTAGATTTGTTGATCGAGCGAAACGACGATGGTTCATGGGGTCATTCAGTATACAGAAAGAAAACGCATACAAACCGGTACCTACACGGCAGTTCATATCACCATCCATCTCAGAAGAAAACCGTGTTGACTAATCTAGTTCAACGTTCTACTGCTCTTTCTGATGACGATCATTTAATTTCTGAATTGAACTATCTGAGGAGAATTTTTTCTCAGAATGGTTACTCGAAAAAAGAAGTTGATGAAGCGTTTAAGATCAACGCAAAGATACCAAAAGAGACAGAAGAGCAGAGTCCCACAACTATACTTCTTCCTTACAATAATGGAACAACGGATAAGATTGGAAGAATGCTGAAGAAGCATAATATAAAAACTATCTTCACAACAACAAGAAAACTAAATTCCTTCTTTACACCCGTTAAAGACGTTATTCCACAGGAGAATTGTGGTGTATACAGGATACCATGTGACTGCGGTTTGTGTTATATAGGTCAAACAAAGAAACCACTGATACAGCGCCTTAAAGAACATAAAAGGAGTTCACCTAATCTATCAGCTGTTGCCACACATGCAACACTGGTAGATGAAGGTGGAAGAATCCATAACATTTTATATGACAAGGCCAAAATAATCAATCATGAAAGCCATCGTTGCAAGAGAGCAATCAGCGAGGGTCTCGAAATTATCAAACATCCTTTAAATATAAACGGTCTCGATTGCGGATATAGCTTTTCTGATTCTTGGGCAACAGCTATTGCATTGATTAAGAAGAAAGAAGTAAAACAAAATGAACCAGTAGCTGAACCCGAGAATCAGAAGAAAGGTCAATCCAGAAACTCTGGTTTTAATAAAATATACAACCTGAGAAGCCGTGATTAGTAAACCACAGCCACTTGTGTTTATATGAATGTCTTTCTTGATTGTTTTGTAATTGTTGTTTTTCTAATATTTTTAATTCTTGTCATTGCTCCTGAAGAGGTGACCGATGAAGGTCATGAAACGTTGAGCTTTCGAGAATAAAACTAATTATTTTAAATATAAAATTAAAAGAGTTTGTTTCATTTCATCATCATTACACAACTACATCCAAAAATATTCAATTATAGCATATATATATATATATATATATATATATATATATATATATATATATATATATATATATATATATATATATATATATATATATATATATATATATATATATATATATATATATATATATATATATATATATATATATATATATATATATATATATATATATATATATATATGTATATAATATATATATATATATATATATATATATATATATATATATATATATATATATATATATATATATATATATATATATATATATATATATATATATATATATATATATATATACTCGTATATATGTTCATAACAGATCAATGTATCTGATTCTCCATCTGTATTGGGTATTCAACATTGACCTCTATGATAACTAAGAACTATTGGCATCGATTACATTAAAAAAAAACTAGGATCCGAGAGTGTTGGTGACTTTTACTAGTTATCCATTTTCACAATCCATATGACATGTATATTATTGCCTTACATCCCTCTTCACCCTCTTCCCTTCTATCTCTCATCCCTCCTCACCCCCTTCCCTCGTATCTCTGTCATACCTCTCCACCCCTTCCCCTCCTATCTCTCTCATTCTTCTCCACCCCCTTCCCTCCTACCTATCTCATTCCCCTTCACCCCCTCCCCTCCTATCTATTTCATCCCTCTCCACCCCCTCCCCTCCTATCTCCCTCATACCTCTCCACCCCCTTGCCTCCCATCTCTCTCATACCTCTCCACCCCTCCCCTCTTATCTCTCTCATTTCCCTCCACCCCCTTCCCTCTCATCTCTCTCATACCTCTCCACCCTCTCCCCTCTTATCTCTCTCATTCCCCTCCACCCCCTCCCCTCTCATCTCTCTCATACCTCTCCACCCTCTCCACTCCTATCTCTCTCATCCGTCTCCATCCCCTCCCCTCCTATCTCTCTCATACCTCTCCACAACCTCCCCTCCCATCTCTCTCATACCACTCCACCCTTCCCCTCTTATCTCTCTCTTTCCCTCCCACCCCCTTCCCTCTCATTTCTCTCATACCTCTCCACCCCCTCCACTCCTATCTCTCTCATCCGTCTCCACCCTCTCCCCTCTCATCTCTCTCATACCTCTCCACAACCTCCCTTTCCATCTTTCTCATACCTCTCCACTCCTTCCCTTCTGTCTCTCATCTCTCTTCCCTCATCTTATATTTCTCTCCTCCCTCTCCTCTCTCTCCACATCTCCCCCTTCTATCTCTATCATCCCTCTCCGCCCCTCCCCATCTCTCTCTCTCCTTCTCTCTCTCTCTCACACTTCTCCACCCCTCCCCTTCTGTCTCTCTCATCTCTCTCCCCTCCCCCTCTATCGCTCTCATCCCTCTCCGCCCCTCCCCATCTCTTTATCTCTCTCTCTCTCCCTCTCTCTCTCTCTCTCTCTCTCTCCCTCTCATACATCTCCACCCCCAGCTGTTAGAACACCTTGAGAATAATACCTACAGGTTACCGTTTACACACAAGAAGGTATTTGGAAGAGTCATTATTAAGTGAACTGATTCCTACTATTATCTCATTTCTTTGACCCCCCAGAAAGAACTAATCGGCAGCCGCATTTTCGATTTCAATAGCAATAACAACTAATCTATATTATCCAACTTTTTTACACTCAACTTTCTCCTACCGACATCCTATTCTAGTATTTGAAATCGAAACGGTGTGTTTCTTTTGATTTCTGACCTAGCCATCGGCCCTCAACAATAGCCATTGCCAATGGTTGAATTGAAATCGAGATTACTGCTGAAGTCATTTCCACTTTCAGGGAAAGGTCATACGGATCGGGGAAACAATTACGTCACTGTTACATGACTGTTTGACTGGTTTTTGATCAAGGGGATCAGTGTATCAAGAACAAGAGAAGGAGGATTGATTTTATTTGACATGTTGGAAATATGTATACATCGAATCTTTAATTGAATCTCTGATTAAATCTTTGAATTCACATCAAATTTAATTTTGATCAAGATATAAGTCAGATATCTGAAACATATTATTTGTAATTACCATATTTTGATCAAGAAAAAAGTCAGTATATTCAGAACATATTATTGTCAATCAGCATATCTTCAGAAGACATTCTGAGAATATGTAATAATGCTAAAAGTATTCATTCAAGAAATAATAAGATTTCCCTATGAGAAGTTTTTTGAATTCAATTTCAAAATACCCATTTTGGATAACTGATATATCTCCAAGATCGTGAAACAACGATTGTATTGTACTAGCCTTAACGCAACATAAGCGTTGTAAAGCCCGTATTACACGGGGAATGGTTGCAATTGAATGCAATCATTCGGTTCCTCAAGGTCACTCCAAACAGCCGAATGACCTATTACACACAACCAAATGGCCGGGCTGGTTGAATGGTTCATAGCCTCCTTGAGGCACGGCCTGCTTGTCACGATTTACAAACTAGTTAAGAATTGTTTGAATTGTTTGAACAAAATTGTACAGAATTAATTTTCATATTTTATTATCATGAATAATTTCGATCACAAACTGCAAAATAAGAGGAATTTTCAACTTCAAACGTCACTGATGACAAAATTGACTGTTGATGTTGTTTGACAAACGTCAATGTTTTGACATTGAGATCAGCTGTTCGCTATTTGGTTCCCTATTGGATAAATTGAATCACGTGGGCTTTATTCAGTGAATGCAACCCGAGAATATAGAACTATTTCCAATTGCGCCAATTGAACTCTATTCAAACAGCCGAATGGAGGTGAGTCATCTGCGCTTGCGCGCATCAATTGCAACCAACCCATTCGGGCTATTCATTCCCCGTGTAATATGGATGAGCGAGATATCTGAATAAGGTATAATACTCGTTAAACACTTGCTACTTTATCGACTTTGGTGTTCTACACACCTTGATGCATATTAAGAAGACTTCATTGTTGAGCGAATGTCGAATCTAGAAAGCAGTGAATCTCCGCAACATGAATGTGCTTCAATTTCTATTATGATTTCTGTTGAATAAAACCAGTTATTTCAATTTTTCTCTTCAGAACGGCTGATCAAAATTGCATACAAAATGGTGATAATGTGTATTATCTTTGTCTACACATTCAGAAAAAATTTCATCTCGTTTAGAGAGATTATTTTTTTCAACACTTTCCGCCCAGCCAAATCTTAAGGGGTTTTTAGAAACTTTGAGATAATATTTCTCAAAATCGGTAGTACCGATTCATCATAAAAACTATACAGTTCTAAGTTGGATGAGTTTGCGTGTAAGAAAAAAGTTTCATGTCGATCAGTCAAACCCTGCGACCTGTGGAGTGCACACAAACAAACAAAAAAAAAAACATAGAAAAAAAAAACTCACAGACAAACCTCTATAGGAGTGGGATGGAGACTTCGCTACGCTCATCTAATAATTTTTTCAGATTTTGATATTGGAAAACATTCATATGAACGAATATTTTTCCAAAACATATTCAGAAAACAATCATTATTATAATAATATGTGTGCGATTTTTTCAGCATGACTCTCGATCATCTACATCAAGTTTAAAGAGTGAAACAAAAATTCAATCTCAACATTTCCAATCTCCATCGATTCAACTGCCACTTCGGGATGAATCAATTATGTCTCTCAATTGTATTCACTGTCTCACCTCACCCATCTTTCAAATTGTTTCCCCAGATTTTCTACCTGAAACCCGCAATCCAACAAAAGGCGACACAATTTAAATGTGAATTCACTTTTTAAGCCGTTCCAAAGTCTTCTGCCGCGAGATGTATTTCATGGGAGGGGGGGATTGATACGTTCAACTTGAGCATTCGAAATTCGAATTCGAAATGCTGTTGGGCACGAGCCAGAAAAATCGATTAAAATCGAATAGCAAATTGGTATAAAAGAGACCGTGCCTGCGGCCATTTTGATCCAGGGGGTCAATGATTGGGAGTGATTATATTTTCAGTTCTTTAAATGCCCGTGAGGGTGTTTTCGAGGGTGGTTGTTCTAAACTCCATAGGGGATGATTTCTAACATATTTTTAGTGGCACGACAGAACAATCAAAATATTCTCGAGAAATTTCCCATCTTCTGAGACACTTTTATTGGATTTTTAATTTGATAATAACATATTTTTCTTGGATTTGCGTCTGTATACTCAACCATTTTCCATAACTCATTCCAACATTCGACGGTATATATTCTTTTCCAAGAACAGATTTCTTGAAAATGTGATTTTACATTTTTATTATCGTTTTTTTATTCTTCATTTATTCGATTACTGTCGAGTCTGAATCTTCACATGAGAAAACGTACATCTGAATGATAATGTAATCTAGGAGAGTTTTCAATTTTGTATCTGCATTTCTTGTGATAGATCAGTGTATTCCAACGACCTTGTTTCAGTCCATATGATTAGTCCATGACATCAAAACATTTCCTGCCAGATCAAAATTCAATAAACTAGGCAAACGCGTTGTGTTTCCGCGTTGATGGATGAGCTGGAACATAACAACTTATCTTTGGATTGGTTATTATATATATATATATATATATATATATATATATATATATATATATATATATATATATATATACATATATAAATATATATATATAAATATATATATATATCTATATATATATATATATATATATATATATATATATATATATATATATATATATATATATATATATATATATATATATATATATATATATATATATATACCTTGAGATCCAAACCAACACATCACTGCAATATTATTTTCCGTTATTAATTTCTATGATGATGAAGAAAGCTTTGTTTTAATCGTTCACAAAAGAGTGGTGTCACCTGTAGCTTTGATTCAATATGTATCTTGATAGCTTTGAATGCTTTATAACTAGGCAAACGCGAAATATGCGTTGTAAGATGAGCGAGATATCTGAATAAGGTATAATAACAGTCCTACATTTGCTACTTTATCGACTCTGGTATTCTACACACTTTGTCCTTCATTTAATTGCTACTTCATCTTCTCTGGTATTCTACACACCTTGACGAATATGAAGAATATTTATTGCTTGGGCAAATATCGAATCTAGGAAGCAGTGAATCTTGGCTCATTTCCATATATTTAATGTATAAAAACAGTTATTTGAATTTTTTTCTTCAAAACGGCAGATTCGTATTGCTTAAAAAATGGTGGTTATGTGTATCATTCATGTTTGAACATTCAGAGGAAATTTCATTTTTTTGGAGAGGTTCCATTTTTTCAAATTTTCTCACTCAGCCTAATCTTATGGGGTTTTTAAAAACTTTGACATGATATTTCTCAAAATCAAATCGACCAATTCATTCCAAAAACTATACAGTTATAAGTTGTGAAAGTTGGCCCGTAGAACAAAAGTTTCATGTTGATCAGTCAAACCCTGCGACCTGTGTAGTGCCCACAAACAAAAAAAACAAAAAAAAAACACAGACGAAGCCCCATAAGAGTGGGATGAAGACTTCGCTACGCTCATCTAATTGAATATTTTTTTCACATCGAAATGACTGATACGATTTGAGTGATAGTTCAAAATGATGTGTATCATCATCAGATTAGGATTCCCTGAGAATTTGAATTCTCTCGGGTGACAAATATTTCCTGAATTTTTTTCTCTTGGTTATTCTCACGAGATTTTTGAAAACTTCGGAATGGTTTTTCTCAGAAGTGGTTCAACTGATCGCGCCTCAAAACTATACAGTATCTGAATAGATAATGATACTTGTGTGTGCCAAGTTTCAAATGATTTTGAATTTTCGTCTGACCTGTGAAGCGCGAACAAAAAGATGAAAAAAAAGTATTTTTTTTTCGGGTGGGGTGAAATTGAGTCTTCGCTTCGCTCATCCAAGAAGTGAAAGACCCATAGTTCCTATAGAATATTCAACTTCACCATAGAGGTTATGTAGATCAATCTGAATCAAGCATCTTGATCATGTACTAGGCAAACGCGTTGTGTGTTTCCGCGTTGATGGATGAGCTGGAACAGATCAACTTATATTTGGATAGGTTATTATATATATATATATATATATATATATATATATATATATATATATATATATATATATATATATATATATTTAAATATATATATATATATATATATATATATATATATATATATATAT
>OZ023335.1:3372093-3419593 GCA_964007535.1 Brachyptera risi | reverse complement strand
TATCTTATCTCACCTCACCATCTCTCTAATTCGACTTCTATAATCTCTCATTTATCTCATCTCACCATCTCTCTCATTTCTCTGCATTATATGAATCAGCTTGAGTTGTGTTTTATGTATATTACTATATGATTGTAGATTATATTCTTCCTATTATTTTTTCATATTGGATTTACCGAAGCACTGTACTGATGACCCCGATCTATTGCCATCCGTGAATGTTATATGAGATGGTGAGATGGTGAGATGAAAGGTTATTTTATTGGTTGTACTTGGATAGTGGGAAGGAGTCGGTCATTCAGTATGAACCTGGAAGGCAGAGGGAAGACACGAAAAAAAAACTCTGTGAGGATGGTCGACCATGGCAGGAATCGAACCCTGGTATCCCGAATGACGGGTCAGTGTATTAATTGAGCAATAGATTTGGAAAGGGATCACACAGAATTAAAAGAGGAGGGGTAAGAATGGAAGTGGAAAGAGTGGATAGAGAAGTGGGGAAATATGGATTCATCCAAAGAACGACGCGGGAATGGAATGAATTGGAAGAAGATTTAAAGAATATTTCACCAGAGTAATCATTAGGCCCACCACCTGTTTTAAAGAACAATCTGTAATGTGTAGGTTGAATACAAATACAACCACTCGGCCACTCGTTTCAACACCTTTATTCCTTCATGAACTTAGGTATACCCGTAATAATCACTGTACACTTTATTATCATCATATTCATATCCACAATATGTGTTATTTGGTACCTGTATTAAATCTTACATATTTCGAGAAAAAACATATTTCTCATTCAACTTCTCACATCTCGTTCTGAAACCGATAAAACCATTTAACATTTATTCGCCTATTAAATAAAAGATAATAGATTTTTTCACAAAGTTTCAGACACCGTTTAAGTGTAGACTGACATCCACACCAATTACGCAGATCTATCTCATATCAAAGTTCCGATTGCCAAGCGGTTTTCCACATCACAAAGAAGATCCACAATGGACATGCAATATCACATTCATAATAGATCTTAATATAACCACAAATCATAACAAAAGATTTTTACTACTTCAGAGAATTATATTATATATATATATATATATATATATATATATATATATATATATATATATATATATATATATATATATATATATATATATATATATATAAATATACTGTATATATAGAATACTAACAACCATTCATAGCTTCTTGAATTTAAGCCTTGTATAAATATGTAATTCATTCATATGTGTTTTTCCATTTCCACGCGGTAAATTAATTTCTCTTCTATATTTATTTGACCTTGATTGACCAATATTCTTCATTATTCATTCATGATTTTTATATTAGTTCTGATTGAATATTTAATAAACCTGTATAGCTGTTAGAACTGTACACGAATACTGCTGAGAAATATTCTGTTTTCTGATTTTGTAATAAATTAGAATAATTAAAAGTAGTTTAATTGGTCAATTTCATTGAATCCACTTGAAAACATGATAGTTGATGTTATTGAAGATATTCAAGGATTATAATCTATTGGGTATATCAACATCTTGTAAGATAATTGTAAGACATCCCGTTGTAAGAGAAAATTTCTAGAACTCAAAATTATTACTGTGGCGTCCACGTATATATATACACAGTGTTACAAACTGATGAAACAGATTCCCCTTCCATTCATCATGCACCCAATACTGGGAATGAGAATCTTATACATCTGAACAAATAAAACCGTTCACTATACGGCAAAAGTCTTCAAATTTCAGGAAGTAAACTATAATATTCACCTTTTTGAGTTACCTTTTTTAGTTTACTCTCAATACCAATGCTGGTAATGTCCGGATATATATATATATATATCACAGAAACAGTTTTTACTTATAATGTGTTCCGGACTTTGGGAAACTGAAAGCCTGTTATCTGTGGCGGAAATTTATGGTCACCGACAGCACAGTTCTGGTGTTGAAGTTCATTGGTTTTAAATAATTAACATGGGGGGATAAGATCGCCCTTGTGGTGCCCCGTCTAAACGATCCTATCTTTCATCCATAACCTTAATCGTGAAACAATGATTTTGTATCAAGTTTCGATGTTATAAAAAAAAGAATAATAATAATAATATTCTTCCAACAAGTAATCTCTCCTCAAGGAGCACCTCACAAATAATAGTTTCTATTCTGTGCAACAGTTTGTTGATGCTGAATTTCACGAAATGCATATAACTAATTACTCTTACTTGTCTGTATCTGGAAATATTCAGTTATTCTTCTCATTCGTTTCATTTATTTTTGTATTTGAATTGATTATCTCTATATATAAATCTTTATTGAGATCTCTGCCCATGTACATCAGGTTGCCTATCGACACAGAATAACAAACAAATTATTATTCAGAAAGGTTAATAGGAACATAAAAATACAATTATCTATCTACTAGCTATATATATATATATATATATATATATATATATATATATATATATATATATATATATATATATATATATATATATATATATATTTATATATTTATACCAGCTATATATATATACTAGCTATATCTACATGTACCAAAGTGTCTTCATTAGTTAAAGTAATCAGAATAATTTTAATTCCATTGATTCACCTCAATTTCATATCAACTTATCTGGAATCTTTTAATGTATCAATACTTGTGTATCATTTGCTTGATATACCATAATCACTTAGCCGTTAATAAATCATCAATGATGGCTTACTGCCATACTAAATTCTGATGCTATTTTTAAATTATATTGTAAAATATGTAAATTTTGTACCAATTTCGTCGAAAAAGAGGGATGAACACCACTACTATCCTACTACTATACTAATCTTAGAAGTTGGATCGATTTACATCTACATTATATTTGTATATATTTAGAGATATAAAGGTGGATACACACGGCCGATTCCGTTGTTGAATTGGATTGGGTAATCGCGTTAGCCGATCGAGTTTTGAATCCGCACGGTGTACGATGCCATAACAATTCAATTGTCGACTTATCTCGCTTCGTCGACGCTGGCCAATCAGAAGCGAGGAAGATATCGAACGTTGATCGTTCGATACATCGATCATGTTTTAGAGGTTAGGTTTTGATAGGTGTCATTGCTATTGACGTTTCTTGTGTTACTATTGTTTAAATAATCATGGAAGATGACAACATTGTCGTATTCGCTGCAGCGACTATTCTATACATCCCTTTCGTGGGTCCACAATACGCTTTTTACCATGACTTTTAATTTAATTAACGAAAAAATATGCAAGCATTCTCAACCTAACCAACAAATCTGCGAAAATGGCGGCTAGCCAGCTATCGTCGATTCTCTGTCTCACTCACTCAGAAGTCTGACGTCACAAATTTACTGCGTTCTCATTGGTTGAACGTCAGGATTCTAACAACCCGGTTGTCGATTATAGAGCATAGCTCCATCCTAGCGATCCGGTCGTCACAACTCACAATCGCGTTCGTGGTCAATACACACGGCCAGATTCAACCCAGTTGGGCACTTCTCAACGCGATTCTAACAACGGGACTGGCCGTGTGGATCCACCTCAATGTTTTGTCCTTGAAGGACATCACAGCTCTTAAAGTACGGAAACATGATACACATACATATTGTTTTATCGATAGATAAAAATGTTTGAATACCACATGTAACATACAAATAATGAAAAAAAAATCCTTATATTCATTTCGAATTTTTTCCTGCGAGCCGCGCCAAATGAGCGCTACGTCACAAAAGCGTTCCGTAAGGGTACGTAGCTGGCTGTCGGCCGCCCGCTATAGCAATCAAAGAAAGACGGTTAGTTCATTGACACTTGTGGTTGGGTAAACAAGTGAAAAGTGTGTTTCTAAATCTGTGTGTTAAATGTGTATTATTGAATATTGAGACCACAGCCTTCTTTAATCAGATCATTCTTCTCTGATACAGCCCTTTCACTCGGGGTATGCTTCCCATGTTAACCGATGTCCAATTAATTTAGTTCACAAAATAGCCGATGGTGCCGTTGTTTCCAGACCATGACGTCACTTTCCAAAGACATTCAAGTATATCAGTCTATTTGATATGTCATATCTGCGAGGATACGAACAACTTTGGGAATTTCTTACGAGAATTTAAACTAGGCGCGCATTCAATTGGACCGTGACTGTGAGTTTACTAACTTTGTTATGACAATAATATGAAGGATTGTATTCAATAATATCACGGAATATCATCGGTACACGTTCCTGAATGATGCTTATTGCTTGGTATAACATATATATCGTTCAAGTTTGAACCTCGGTAAGCCTGAAAGCCCTAGTTGAAATATAAATATGTCATAACCTCAATAACGTAGCAGGAAATTGAAAAATTATGAGAGAATTACATTTGTTCAAAGTTGAAACTTTAGATACCAGGGTGCAGTACATACCAGACCATGACGTCATTATTGCCTACGCGAACAAATATGCGCGAACCCGTCAAAATAGCCCTAGTGAGAGTGCAGTATAAGGAAAGAATGAATAAAGAAGTCTGTGATTGAGATAAAGTACTCTTTACTTTTATTAAAAAACTAGTAATAAACGTCTTGTACTATCGTAGAACAATGTGAGGAGTGCGATACTGTTGCGTGTATTTTCTTGTCTTATTATGTCAATATGTACAGTAAGTTGGAATTTCCCAGTAACTCATATTTATGCCTATTTATGCCTTTTATATCTCAATTTAACTCTCTCCCCCTCCCTACCCTTTCCAAAAATACCAAAACATTCGTCCAACTTGTTTAGAAGAAATAGTTGAGCTGTCAGATGGGATAACGCGGGTTAGCAGTATACAAGTGTACGAGTGGTGAACGCCTGTGTGACGTCACGACGCACGCTAGATGGGGTATGCAGACCATTAGAAAAAAAATCAAAATAAATACTAGAAGTCGGCTTTTTTTCTTCTTTTTTTTCTAACTTGTCGGCATTGAATGGATCTTATACATAAGTTATGTGGTTGTCCATCATTGTCAATTACTTCAAGGGGGGAGCCCATCCAGCCTCAATTTTTTGGGGCATTTTTTTTTGTCTTAATGTATTAATCAGAGAATTTTCTGCGACTTACCGGAAGATTCATGATGATAAGTCAAGCATTCCCCTCCTCATAAAAAAAAAAGAAAAAAAAGTTCTTGAATTATTATTTTTTTTAAATACACATATTGTTGGTCTAATAAAGGAACTTCGAACTCATTTCACGGCAAATAAATAAATTTCACCTAAATGACAACGTAGTTTCTGAACTACTAAACCAATTTTTGTGAAATTTCAATCACAAGTTTATTTTATGTACAGCTTCGGAATTGTTAGGATATTTGTGATTGTTCAGACAGTACAATGACAGTAGCCCGTAATCTAAACCTACCTGAATCTACCTGTAATCCACCTGAAATTATCTAATTTTTGAGTCCATTAAAAATCTATTCAAGTTTGACCTCAATAATGCAATTGGAATAAATATCCTGGTCTATCTCAGAGTTACATACATTTGGATGATATAAAAAAATATTTGACCAAAATCAGTTGATTGATGGTCAAAATCTCTTGTCACCTGACTAACAATGTCCAAAATACATTGTTGACAAGAGAATTGTTTTGAAAATATCCAACAATATGTAAGAATGTGAATAATTTGTTTTTAATGTAGGTTGAGGTATATATTCATATTACGTAGAAACAATTTCAGTAAGTTTCCATGTAAATGTACAGATTTATGTAATCTTGAAGTTTCATATTATTTTGCCAGTTGAAGCTGACGCTCCCCCCTTAAACTAGATTTTGACGGATCATGTCCATATTCACTCACCTAATTTCAGAGAAAACTAGGAATAATCATCTAAATTTCAGAAAAAATATTCGAATCTATTCCTCCTTCAGAATCCGATCTTTTTTCTGAGTCGTGACTTGGACATTACTCGATTCCACTGATGATTATATTTTAGAGAATCGGTAATGCCTACGTCTAGACTCATGGCCTCTGGAGGACAAAATATTAATTTAATTACTGAAATTGAGTTGATAATTTCTAGTTTTCTTTGAATATGTGCGACTGAATATCGTAGTCATTTACTAAATCTGATTCTGTTGTTGTAATGTCCTCAATCAACAACATGAGAAGATAAAAACCCGAAACGCGTGGCCGAGTGGTTAACACACTGAACCGTCATTCGGGAGACCGGAGTTCGATTCCCGCCATGGTCGACCATGCTGACAGGGGTTTTTCGTGCTGTCCTTCTGTCGTTCAGGTCAATATTGAGATGGTTCCTTGACAATAGGCCACGACCGACTCCTTTCCACCATAAAAAAAACTAATAAAATAAACTTTCATCTCACCATCCCACCATCTCATTCATCATCCACCGACGCCAATAGATCTTAGCCATCAGTATAGTGCGTCGTTAAAACCCAATATAAATGAAGAAGATCAAAATCGACGTTGATGATTTTGAAATTGGGGAAAAAGTGAACTCGAAAGACGTGTGGATCAGAATCAAGAAAATAAAGATAATATATGAACCGACCAGGCCCTACTTGGAAAAGTATGACATTGGAAACATCAATACCAGTCATCGGGTTTCTCATTAATGAACTTGTACACTTTGTTTCATAACCTGACATCTCATTGAATAACAACTAGGAAAACGCGTTACGTGTTCCCGCGTTGATGGATGAGCTGGAACAATATATCCATATATCTTTGGATTGGTTATATAAGTCCACCTTGTGATACAAATAATTACGTTACTGCTCTAGTATTTCCTAATTGATTTCTATGAATAGGAAAACGCGGGATTCGCGTTGTGAGATGGGCTCAGAAATACAGAAAGTCACTGAATATCCGTGATTACGTTTTCCATATTCAGTAAAAATTTTGAAGTTTTTGAATATTTTTCACATTTCAAGTATTTTCTATCCGTGTTATTCTGATGAGGATTTCTCAAACTTTCCGAATTTTTTCCGAGTATCTTTCCGACCAATTTTTCTGAAAAACAATCACAGCCTATTCTGGTATGACAGAAATATATGGAAAAAGTTTCGAGTCGATAGGTATTTTCTCCCTGACCTTTATGCCACGCACAAAATTACAAAAAGCAAAACAAAACAAAAAAAAACATGAAAACCAAGCTCATGTTTTTTTTTTGATATATGAGACGGAATCTTCGCTAAGCTCATCTGATGAACACGTTTTGCGTCAAATAATCTACAATATTTTCCGCTGGAAGATTATTTTCCAGCTGCATGCTCTTAGTCGCCCCCATCAGGAAGTTGAACTTCAATCCCACCTGATTTGTTCAGAAATGGAATAGTGCATATTTCCCCATAGTATATTGGTCCATCATATCAAATAATCGTCCTACAATTTGATTTAATTCTACATCAATCTTTGGTGTACCTCAAGAACAAAGTGGGACCAATTACCTCGCCTTGCGGGACTCCGGATTCGATCGTGTAACACAATCAATGCTTTGGAGCTGTTGGGCAGCATTTGAGGAGATCTAGTGTACCGTGTCGGGTGCCTACTGCGTCATATTCGGCGAAAAGAATTCTATGTGAAACAAGAGTAGAACTTCGAAAATGTTTCGTCCCTTCTCATTAAAGACCTCACGAATTACTTTCTTCGGACTCATCAGTAGGAAAAAAGGACAACTTTATATAAAACATGATTATTTTATTCAAATACCAGTTCCATTATTGCATGTGACCGTTTTTAGACTCCATGTTGAGCATCAGCATCAGAATATGAGTCTCCGGAGTTGAGTATGGAGACTTAGGCTCCAGAACATCAGTCTCCGGGTTTGAGACTGGAGTCATGAGCGTCAAATTCAGTATGTTTTCCGGTGTCGGTACTAGATTCTCCGACGTTAGGGATTCAGTCTCCAGCTCCGTGGTCGTCTCGGTTGTACATGATATTGATTACAAACAGGCCCAACACATCCGTAATTAACCGAACACGCACGAAGCTGGCAGTTAATCCCGAGGACAGTCGGCTTCCTTCTATTAGTCGCACGCATGGTGTATACTAAGTTGAGTGATGTCACGGGCTATTTTAGCTGGTACGAACAGTGCTACTAGTTCCACCAAAATCCGTGAGGAACGTCACGATGATACGAGACCAGTGAGTCCCGCTCTACGCATGCGCGCACCAAATGTACGTCATTGTTCGCGGCAAGACGTCGACTGTCAACGTCAACGTCAACTGGACCACGTGACTAGCCTCGTATCACGGTGGCGTTCGACACGGTTTTTGGTGGAACTAGCAGCACTGTTGGTACCAGCTTTCCAACGCAAGGAAATAGCACGGTACATTACCTAATTATTATACACCGTGGTCGCACGCCACAGTTGAGTCGCACATCATGACTTGTGTTTCCGAGTTTCCGTGACGACTACCTTGGACATCCGCCATGTCTGCACGAGAACTGTTCATGTAGTATACCTGAGTAGATTCTCTGAAAAGAGGGAATTCCGGAAAGGGTTCCATCTAGTATACACTTTCACACAACCACACATGGTATACAATTCCACAGTTGATAATCGGACCTTTCGATCTTTCGATGACGAAACAATGCAACGTTATCTTCAATACATCAGCTGTATTTGTCATTCAATGACATAACACCTATTGATGACGACAACCAATTACCGATATCAAGATCAACTTCGGGATGTGGCGATATAATCATTTGTTGTTGTATATATTGATATAGAAATGTGATGAGAGAAAAACTTATATCTATTTACCATCTATAATTTCAGGGTGGAATAGATGCCAGTGGAACATATGGAAACATGTACCGTTGCGAAATAGAAGGTTTCAATGAATTCATAAGCTTCCGACAGGAAATTATTTCCTCTCAGTGATAAAACATTCTTTCAGATATTTCTTCGTTATTACCAATGGATAGCTTTTGATCACATTCTACCATTTCCGTCAGTATTTGTTTGAGTATATAACGCGCCCAGAAGTGGTGTGGAAACTAGAATAATAACAAGCCTCGATGGAGCTACAAGGGTGTGTGATGTTACTGAATACAGCTATACTAATACTGACGCTCTTATCTAGCGGAGAAGGGGTGGTGAGTGTGACAATTCAAATAATATGTACACCACTCAAAAATACGGATGTGTATTATTTCTTTGAATGAGTTCTTTTTCAGGTAGTCTTCTCTGATGGTTTTGCAACTTGATCGAGTTTAGATAATGATTGGAGAATGCAGAATATGCATTGTAAGACGAGCGATATATTTGAATGGAATGTATTCGAAAAGTATTATACAAACCTTGATCTTGAAACTATCAAGTCTTGTAATTGTCATCGTTACACAGTCATCTTGATGAGTTCGCCAACTTGTTTGAAACTCTTCATTTGTTATATGTACAACAAAATGGGCCCAACATCCACTTCTCTGAGAACAACCTGACTTGCTCACATCGATGAAGAACTTCTTACCTTTTAGTTCAGCAACTTATTTTGACAGGCGCTAAATTACCTCACTGTCGATGCGCCTTAAAACCCTAATATTCATTCATTCATTCAAGAAGTTCGTTCAAACTATCTTAACGTTCTGTGATGATTCATCCCAATCGAATCAAATTGACATATCGATATTACCGATCACATCGATATCGATATATTGACATATCGACTGTTTCTTGTGTCGCTCTTCTCTTGAGGATTTTCAGAGCTTTCAATATCACTTTCCGAATGAAGTTGCAAACCGATTTGACTAAACACAATCCCAGTTTTTTGTGGTAGAATCACAATGTTCCGAAATGATTGAAGTTGTTGTAGGGAGCATTCCTAAGCCTATACTGGTCTCACTTGTAATACGTACTTACCCGTATAATAATTTGTATCCAGTAGGCCTCAACAACGAAACGCATCTAGTACTATTCGAAACAAGGAAGATGAACGAAAACGACAATATCGTTTTCAAACATATAAAAATATGAACTAATTTGCGAAAGTGAGAAATAATAATAATAATAATATGTTGGGTTATGGAACTATGTGTAGAAAAATAAATATGCAAATCAAACTCGCATACATTTTGAATTTCCAACATCTCTCCAGATGTAGTTTCTCTTCATACAGATTCATCTTATTTATTTATATTGGTCTTAACGACGCACTCTACTGATAACTACGATCTATTGGCGTCGGTGAATCATATATTAGATGATGGGATGATGAGATGAGAGGTTACTTTATGAGGTGTTTTTGCATAGTGGGGAGGAGTCGGTCGTGGCCTGTTGATAAGGAACCATCCCAGTAATGACCTGAACGACAGAGAGAAACCACGAAAAACCCCTGTCAGGATGGTCGACCATGACGGGAATCGAGCCCCGGTCTCCTGAATGACAGATCATTGTTGTAACCACTCGACCACTTGTCTCAGTGCAGATTTATCCATCATCAAGAGTCTGAGGCTAGTCCCGTCCGAATGGAATTGAGAAATGACAGCAACATCACATTTTTGCGCCAGTTATGAACGATCCTGCACCTATATTTTCAGTTTCCGCACCCTCACCCCCTAGCGAGATATTCCAATGTCTAGTGGGTGGAGCGTTGCACAGCTGCGCGAAAGGAGAATCACCCTATGAATGTTGAGTACAACAAAAATATTGGTGGTGAATTTACTGAAAATATTCTGTTATACTTATAATTATATTGTTACAGTGATTTTGTGTGAGTTCACTTAATGTTTATATATCTCTGTGTGTACAACTGTATGTATTTATATCATTCTGTATTTTGTTGTATTTTCTGTGTGTTTAATTTTGTTCTGAGATGAATATGAATTATGTTTCAAACTGGTTGACTGTAAGAACGGCCCTGCCTAATTTCGCCTGCAATGAAGATCCTTCAATAATGATTTTGATAGTAATTATTTATTGTCTTCTTGTTAGGTTCGGGGTGTTTTTTCAATCAGCGTCAGAACTGAAAGAATATGAGTTCATATTTTCACCCCATCATCGCCCGAACACTCGACAAGCTGGCTGTTATCCTGAAGGGCAATCTGCGCTCTGCAATTAGTACCTCGTGTTACAGTCCGCTTGGTTTGTGTCGACAGCGCAACTACCGAATCGAGGTCGAAGATGTTCAAGGAAACAGCTCGGATTACATGACTCTACGTCGGTTCAGGATCGGGCGCTACAACATGACGCAGAAGGCTGTCAGCTCAGCGTTCACCGTACACAAAGACTTTCCTCTCGACTCGCAAGTACGTGTTTGGAACGTAGAAACTTGCTCGCTCCTCTTCGAAAGATCGAGCTACAGACGTTAGAATTGTCCAATAAAATAGGAAAACGCCATATATGCGTTGTTAGACGAGCGAATAGTAATAGTATGTCGACTTTTAGGGCCAAACTTGTGCCTACATTCGCCAATTGGGTGACATTTAAGTTACAAATGAGTAAAAACTGCTTCGAGTGGTACCAATTTAGCACATTTTATGATTTTTCTTCAAATTGGCTCACCCGATCGAGCTGAAAATTTTCAGAGATGTGTATTAGAATGTGACCCAACTCCACGCAAAATATCATTTTTGGGGGAAAATGAAAATATTTCCTTTTTTTCCGCCGTGATAATAATCACCACCCAAATCGCCGACCAAATAATGGGTATTTTTGAAATTTCTAGAATTCATAAAAAAAAATTGACATCCGATATTGCCACAAAACTATACAGATCTAAGTTAGATGAGGAAGCATAATAAAAAAAAGTTTGAAGTTGATAGCTGTAGCCGTTTGATCTGTGGAGAACCGACGAAAAAACATTTAAAAAAACACATGAAAACGAACACCAATTTTTTTCAGTATGTCAAATTGAATCCTCGCTAAAGCTCGTCTGAATAGATGGAAAGAAAGGAACGTCAAAACTCAAGGATAATCGATCTACTTCGAATGAATCGATGGAAGTGGAGGAGAAATTATTAGAGCAAAAAATGAAGCGACTAAGAAGAGGGTGGTTTTCTGAGTCCTATTGGATGTCGATCTCTTGTGATACACTTCAGGAATATTCTGAATCAAACTATATTTCAACATATATTCATTATGATTTGTCGTTCCTCCACTCCTTTTGAGCGCGAGTTTAAAACTGAGAACAAGTAATAGAGCGTTCTCCCTCTAGTCCCATGGGTGTGACCCTTTACAGCACACACATGTTTGGTTTTAACAAATTAGTGTAAACGTCTTCAGTAATAACTAGGAAAACGCTATATACGCGTTGTTAGACGAGCGGAAAGTAATAGTATTTCGACTTCTTTGCCAAACTCTTGCCTAAATTCGCCAATTGGGTGACATTTAAGTTAGAAATGGGTAAAAACTGCTTCGAGTGGTACCAATTTAGCTCATTTTATGGTTTATCTTCGAAATGGCTCACCTGATCAAGCTGAAAAATTTCAGAAATGTGTACTAAAATGTAAATCAACTTCACGCGGAATTTCATCTCTTTTGAAAATATTTTTTTTTCCGTCGTGTTATTTTAATGGGCATTTTTGAAATTTATTAAATTCATAAAATAAAAAGTTATCATTTGATAATGCCACAAAACTATACAGATCTAAGTTAGATGAGGAACCATTGGGAAAAAAAGTTTTAAGTTGATAGCTGTAGCCGTTTGACCTGTGGAGAACCGACAAAAAAACATAAGAAAAAAGAACATAAAAATAAACACCAATTTTTTCAGTAAGTCAAATTGAATCCTTGCTAAAGCTCGTCTAACTAGGAAAACGCTATATACGCGTTGTTAGACGAGTGGATAGTAATAGTATGTCGACTTCATTGCCAAACTTTTGCCTAAATTCGCCAATAGGGTAACATTTTAGTTACTAGGAAAACGCGGGATGCGCGTTGTTAGACGAGCTTAGGGGTATAGAAATCTAGAAAGAAAAATAATTTGTCAACCCAATCTACATCTACAGACCTTGGATCACTCCAAACGTTCAAAAACCTTACGAGAATCAGTTATGTCACGGCCTTCTTCTTCATTCATTTCAATCGTTTTGAATTAATTAGTGACACTTGTTGCTATAGATTTAATTGGTTCCCGTAATAGCCTAAATTGATGGGAGAATGCTTTATAAATGCGTTTTCTTCGTTATTTCTCATCCGATTGATGCGAAAAATCTCTCAAAATGTGCTTAATAGTTTCCTTTATATTCGGCGAAAATTTGAGAGGTCTTGAAAAATTTTGATTTTTCAAGTATTTTCCTCCGGGTTATTCTAATGGGGATTTTTGAAATTTCTAAAATTCATAAAAAAAAAAGTTACCACCCGATAATGCCACAAAACTATACAGATCTAAGTTAGATGAGGAACCATGAGGAAAAAAGGTTTGAAGTTGATAGCTGTAGCGGTTTGACCTGTGGAGAACCGACAAAAAAACATAAAAAAAAAAAAAAAAAAAAAAAAAACATAAAAACGAACACCAATTTTTTTCAGTATGTCAAATTGAATCCTCGCTAAAGCTCGTCTAATGAATGGGTAAAAACGGCTTCTAGTGGTACCAATTTAGCACATTTCATGTTTTTTCTTCAAAATGGCTGACCCGATCAAGCTGAGAATTCTCAGAAATGTGTATCAAGATGTTGTTCAACTTCACACAAAATTTCAATTTTTTGGAAAATAAAAATGTTTTAATTTTTTTTCCGCCGTGTTATTCTAATCGGTATTTTTGAAATTTCTAAAATTCATAAAAATGAAAGTTATCGCCCGATAATGCCACAAAACTATACAGATCTAAGCTAGATGAGGAACCATAATGAAAAAAAGTTTGAAGTTGATAGCTGTAGCCGTTTGACCTGTGGAGAACCGACAAAAAAACATAAAAACGAACACCAATTTTTTTCAGTATGTCAAATTGAATCCTCGCTAAAGCTCGTCTAATTAAGTCCCAGTTTCATATATTGAGGTGTCCTCATCTGAATTTCACTTGCATCTTTATATAACACTACTCACCTCTTTGTTCGGCAACATATTTTGACAGGCGCTAAATGACCTCGCAGTCGATGCATCTTAGAACCCTTATATTCATTCATTCATTACTTCATATTGGTCAGTGAAAGTCATGAGTTTTTGATGAAGAGTCCAGAGAATCGTATCATATTCCAATACACGATATTATCATCGATATATCTGTTCATCTATGAATACACTCAAACGCTATCACGATTGAGATTAGATGAATCGATACATACACGATGGCAAGAAGTCATTAAATTGTTAAAATTAGGCAAACGCAACATGAGCGTTGTGAGATGAGCGAGATATCTAATTAGGTATAATAGTCGTTAAAGTGTTCACCCTTGCTACTTTATCAACTTTGGTACTCTACACACTTCGACGCATATGGAGAAAACTTCATTTTTGAGCAAATATCGAATCTAGAAAGCTGTGAATCTCGGCAACCTGAATCTGTTTTAATTTATATAAATATTTGATGAATAAAAACAGTTGATTTAATTATTTTATTCAGAACGGATGGTTATAATTAGATACAAGATCGTGATGATGTGTATCATTCAACATGTATACAAATTCACAGAGAATTGCATTCCATTTGAAGAGATTTTTTCTCAAACTTTCTTACCCGGCCTAATCTTTTGGGGTTTTTACAAATTTTGAGATGATACTTCTTCAAATCGGTTCGAACGATTCATTCCAAAAACTATACAGTTCTAAGTTGGATAAGTTCGCGTGTACAAAAAAGTTTCATGTCGAACAGTCAACCCCTGCGACCTGTGGAGTGCCTACAAACGAACAAAAATAAAAAAAACACACCGACAAAGCCCTAAGATTGGGATCGAATCTTTTCTTACGCTTATCCAATAAAGCAATCATCTCACATATATTGATATCACCCAACAGATAGATGCAGCAGCATACGAGATGTTGCCGAGTGGAAGATACAGTATGCTGGCCATGAGATTTCCAAGTGGAAAATTCTGTAAGATATTAGAAGATGACAAGATTATTGTGCCAGATATAGCGCGTAGTGGCAATATTCCATCACGATGCCCCTTCAAAGCAGTAAGTATCGACAGTAACTGTGGTGTGAAGGAGAGTCTCGCGTCAGTATTATACATGCGATTATCAATTTCGATCTCCGTAAAGTGAAAGCTATTGCTTCGTTTTGCTCGTGAATTTATCCGTTGAATTCAGAGAAGCACTATGATACCAAAATTGCTTTCGTTTATTCTGTAGAAAACTATCAGAAGCTAATTTCAATCCGGAATTATGAGATTCAAGATGGCATCTAAATAATAATCACAGCAATATTGTATCTTATTTTTCTACCAATAATTGATGAATACACCGAATTAATTACCACTGGTGAAAATTACTACTGATCAATCAAACATAGTCCTGTGCTGGAATCAACAGAACCCATTCCATTTTTCCGGAAGATTTTTTTCTCAGGGAATAAGAATTGAGAATGAATTAATAGATACATTTTGGAAAGTCATTTATAATCGATTGATTGACAATAATCAACTCAACCCTATTTCCATGGATTACACGCAATATAATAGCTTCACTATGTACATGTGTATGGAAGAATATTTCTTCTTCACAGAGGTATCCACTTTCCAGAGTACTTCACTTTAATATTTGAGTAATTCAATAAAGAATTCAAGCAATTTTTAATTTGAACTCAGATGCAGTCACTGCACACTAGATCATTCTCACTAATTTGCAATTACGCACCTACTGGCTCAGCTTTTTAGATGAGCGTAGCGAAGTCTCCATCCCACTGAATTATAGAGCTGTCTTATTTTTTTCAAGCACTGCACAGGTCGTATGGTTCGACTGATCGACATGAAACTTTCCTTTTAAGGGCCAACTTTCACAACTTAGAACTGTACAGTTTTTGGAATGAATCGGTTCGACCGATTTTGAGATATACGATGTCAAAAATTCTAAGAACCTCATAAGATTAGGCTGGGCAAGAAAATTTGGAAAATAAAATTTTTACAAATGAAATAAAATTTTCTGTTAATAGGTATACATGAATGATACACATGATCACTCCTTTGTATGCAATTTGAACCAGCCGTTCAAAAAATAATGGGAAATTAACAATCTTTATTCGTCAAATATATCTATGACTATCATAAAATATATCATTTAAAATATAAAATATAATATTATATAATAATATTATATAATATATATAAATATATATTATATTGTCATATTGTTGAGCGTATACACCTGACATGTTTTTTCTCAGCTGTATACGCTTATGCGATCATGATATATGAGTTGATGAGTTATAACTTATACTATCAAGAAAGTATTAAAAATACGTGTTTATCGTATTAGAATATCGTTATCTCATTCCGTTCAGAAGTTTTCACCAAAAAAACTGCTATTTTGCTGAATTTCTATTTCCAAATCTCTATCTCTCTTCAGAGCACATGGGAGTTGATTCAGAGAATTTTTGGCTCTCAATTTTTTTTTATATACATATTTTTTTATTGAACGTTGAATATTAATAATATCTATGACTATCGATAACGTAACGGGATAAGCAACATGGCGTAAGTCCTATCCTTTTAACATTAGGCCGTTTTCACCATGATGGAATCAGCGCGCTTTCGTGTACATTTGTGAGATTCGCAATTTCAAATCAAATCGTACGTATTGGTCTCGTATTTCAATATATAGTACATAGTTGTACAATTGCATTGATTTTAATCTTTCTCCTAGATGATGAGTAATTATCCAGTTATCAAATGGTAAATATAACAGTAGGGCTCTTGACTAGGGGACTAAAAGCTTTTACAGACCTATTTTAAATTTGGATTGGCTAATTCAAATGAAATTTATCCCAATATTGTTTGATGCAGTTGGAAAGAGCTGGATTCACAGATTGCATTACATCTATTACTTGTATAGATCAACACACAATAATACCAGCAAATCATCATAACATTTGTGAGGCGGCATCCCTTTGATGTACGCATGGTGCGAAAGGAAAGCGCCATGTTGCTTATCCCGTTACGTTATTGATAGTCATAGATAATATTGATAATATTGATAGTCATAGAATATATCAAACAAATAATGACAGAATTAGGTTGCCGAGATTCACTGCTTTCTAGATTCAATATTTGCTCAACAATGAAGTATTTTTATATGCATCAAGGTGTGTAGAATACCAGAGTCGATAAAGTCACGAGGGTAGAACTACTTCAACGACTTATGTACCTTATTCAGATATCGAGGTGTGTAGAATACCAGAGTCAATAAAGTAGCAGGGGTAGAACTATTTCAACGACTTTCATACCTTATTCAGGTATCTCGCTCATCTTACAGCGTAGGCCTATATTTCGCGTTTGACTAGTATACTACATTATTCATTCCACTTCCTTACAACTCCAAGTTTATGTTTGTTGGTTTATAACTGGCCAAACGCAACATATGCGTTGTAAGATGAGCGAAATTCTGAATAAGGTATCTCATCGTTACAGTAGTTTTATCCATGCCATTTAATCGACTTTGGTATAATTGATAACTCTACACACCTTGAATCCTATCAAAAATTTGGTGGATATCGAATCTAAAGAGCAGTAAAACACAACACAGCAATGGTTCTTCAATAATTTCTATCCTTTTGTCGGATGAAACACATTTATTGAATTATTTTCTTCAGAACAGCTGGTCCGAATTACATACGGAAGTGTTATGATATGTATTGTTATTGTGTTCACATTCAGGGAAAATTTTAATTTTTTTGAAAATTTTAATTTTCAAATTCTCTTGCCCAGACTGATCTTAAGGAAGTTTTCAAAAATTTTGAGATGATATTCCTCAAAATTGGTTGAACCGACTAATCCTAAAAACTATACAGTTCTGAGTTGGATAAGTTTGCGTGTAAAAAAAAAATTCATGATGATTAGACGAACTCTGCGACCCGTGCAGTGCTTACAAACAAACAAACAAACGAACAAACAAAACACACACACACACAGACAAAGCTCTATAAGAGTGGAATGGAGATTTTGCATACGCTCATCTAACTAGGCTAACGCGAAATATTCGCTGTAAGATGAGCGAGATATCTGAATAAGGTATAATAAGAGTCCTACATTTGTTACTTTATCGACTCTGGTATTCGACACTTTATCCCACATTTGCTACTTTATCGATTCTGATATTCTAAACACCTTGATGAATATGAATAATAGTTCATTGTTGGGCGAATATCGAATCTAGAAAGCAGTGAATCTCGGCAACCCAAATATGCTTTAATTTCTATGATGAAATATGATGAATAAGAACAGTTGATTTAATTCTTTTCTCCAAAACGGCTGATTCGAATTGCTCAAAGAATTAGGATCATTTATGTGTACACATTCAGAGTTTTTTTCGGAGAGATTTCATTTTTTCAAATTTTCTTGTCCAACCCAATCATATTGGGTTTTTAGAAACTTTGACATGATGTTTCTCATGATCGATCGAGCCGATTCATCCCAAAAACGATACAAAAACGATACAGTTCTGGAATTTAAACGTTTACTCGAACAAAAAAAGTTTCATGTTGATCAGTCGAGCCATGCGACATGTGCAGTGGTTACAAAAAGAAAAAAAAAACAGACAAAGCTCTATAAGAGTGGGATGGAGACTTCGCTACGCTCATCTGATGAATTACATGTTCTCCATCTGTCGTCATCAGTTCAACCAGTTCGTATCTATTGATCAAGGGTTCTGATTCACTTTTGGCAGCCATTTTTTTGCATGCAAGAGTCTTGAATGAAGTTATGTTTGAAATGAAACTACCAAAGTCTCAAAATATCATTCAAAAACCATTTTTTAAGAAATGTTCATCCACTTCTGTATTTTCATTCATTTCCCTCCTCTCCACACACCTGCTATCATTATATATATATATATATATATATATATATATATATATATATATATATATATATATATATATATATATATATATATTTATATATATATATATATATATATAAATATATATATGGATATCAATATATATATATATATATATATATATATATATATATATATATATATATATATATATATATATATATATATATATATATATACATATATGTATATATATATATATATATATATATATATATATATATATATATATATATATATATATATATATATATAAACATATATATATATATATATATATATATATATATATATAAATATATATATATATATATATATATATATATATATATATATAATATATATATATATATATATATATATATATATATATATATATATATATATATATATATATATATATATATATATATATATATATATATATATACATATGATAATTAAACTTCTTGGATACGATCCAATATCTCGATATGTGGGAGATGTTATAGTTATGTATAATCGTATCGTTACACCTTGGGTTAATCTAAGCCTACTATGGGGCTAGTCCCCTTGAAGTATCGTCACTCCAAGTATGGTCATGTCGTAAGAATAATACCTCGGTAGCTCAGTGGTAGAGCACCTGCCCGGCAAGCGGAAGGTCCCGGGCTTGAATCTCGGTCGAGGCGTGTCTTTTCGACATAGTATAACATCACATATATATATATATATATATATATATATATATATATATATATATATATATATATATATATATATATATATATATGTTGGATATGTCTTTAGGGTTGTTAGTCCGCATATTGTGACTTGTAATAATAAGGTACTCACTATTACAAACTCGACGTTTCGGTAGAATCGCATTTACCTTCATCAGGACGACACGTCTGGTTACTTCGAGAAGCAAGCAGCGAGTGCTGGCTTCCTCCCTTGTCCCGTGCGGCGCGCGATGTCCCGCGTACCGTGGGCTCTGATTGGTCGGGCGTCATGTGGTCAGCTGGGCGAGGCAGATTCAGTTTGCACTGCGTTCTTGCCTTGCTCCTGGTGACAGGTCTCCGTGCCGGCGCGTTGTTGTCCGCTTGTTGTTGTGAACAGGCGCTCGGAATGGTGGCCCCTCTGGGACTCTGTTCGGATGTTGTAGAATGTGGTGGCTTGCTCGGTGCTATTAGTACGTCTGCTAGAGCTGGTTTCCAAGACTTCGGTAGCCTGCTGGCATCATCTCTCTTGTTGAGGTTGTGAGGGCGCTTGGATATCTCTACTGCTCCACGGTATACTCGTGTATAGAAATGTTTTTCTCGTGCCAGCGTTCTTGCATTATCGAAGTCGATATTGTGGCCTATTCTGGCATGCTGGGCAAGTGCTGAGGTTTCCTCGTCGCGTGCTACAGATCTAGTGTGTTCTCTGACCCTGGCTGATATTCGCCTGTTCGTTTGGCCTACGTACACCTGCTCACCCGTGCTGCATGGAACCTCGTAGACGCCCTGTGATTCCAAGGGTACTTGATCTTCAGCACTTCTCAGTAAGGTTCTAATTTTGCCGTTAGACCTGAAAACGGTCTTGATGTTGTGTTTGAGTAAAGACATCAAGACCGTTTTCAGGTCTAACGGCAAAATTAGAACCTTACTGAGAAGTGCTGAAGATCAAGTACCCTTGGAATCACAGGGCGTCTACGAGGTTCCATGCAGCACGTGTGAGCAGGTGTACGTAGGCCAAACGAACAGGCGAATATCAGCCAGGGTCAGAGAACACACTAGATCTGTAGCACGCGACGAGGAAACCTCAGCACTTGCCCAGCATGCCAGAATAGGCCACAAGATCGACTTCGATAATGCAAGAACGCTGGCACAAGGAAAACATTTCTATACACGAGTATACCGTGAAGCAGTAGAGATATCCAAGCGCCCTCACAACCTCAACAAGAGAGATGATGCCAGCAGGCTACCGAAGTCTTGGAAACCAGCTCTAGCAGACGTACTAATAGCACCGAGCAAGCCACCACATTCTACAACATCCGAACAGAGTCCCAGAGGGGCCACCATTCCGAGCGCCTGTTCACAACAACAAGCGGACAACAACGCGCCGGCACGGAGACCTGTCACCAGGAGCAAGGCAAGAACGCAGTGCAAACTGAATCTGCCTCGCCCAGCTGACCACATGACGCCCGACCAATCAGAGCCCACGGTACGCGGGACATCGCGCGCCGCACGGGACAAGGGAGGAAGCCAGCACTCGCTGCTTGCTTCTCGAAGTAACCAGACGTGTCGTCCTGATGAAGGTAAATGCGATTCTACCGAAACGTCGAGTTTGTAATAGTGAGTACCTTATTAGTACAAGTCACAATATGCGGACTAACAACCCTAAAGACATATCCAACATCAATTGCATCCGCCAAAACCTACGTGAAAACATATATATATATATATATATATATATATATATATATATATATATATATATATATACATAAGTATATATATATATATATATATATATATATATATATATATATATATATTATTAAATTATTAATAGTAAAGTTTTCGGACACACTTGTGTTATCTATGTAATACATTTTATTCTTCTATATATATATATATATATATATATATATATATATATATATATATATATATATATATATATATATATATATATATACATATATATATATAAGTATATCGTTATGGAATTGACAGATCTAGGTATCGATCATCCGTAAATTCTTCCTGATTCGACCTCTAGCTCGAAATCTCACTTGACCTCTCTGTTTGTTCCCAGGGAGACTATTATCTGAATAACTACATCGTCAACTGAGACAGATTGCCGCCAATTCTTCCCGGCACAAGATGGCCGTTCGACGTGAATATGTCGTTGAAAAAAAAGACCGTTATGTTTTTCCAAGCATTCATCTTCATTGACCGTTTTCGATAGTAATGGAGGAATCGTGAATACGCCTGGATTCCGAATTATCTTGCACATTGTATCAATTAGCCAAGTATCGACTCTGACGTCATTGCTTGGGTGTAATTGTATAGCCACAATATTACATCATGTTCGTTTTGTAGACGGAATAAAATTCTGAATATATTTTCAGTCACTTTCTTATTAGATGAGCGTAGCGAAGCCTCCATCCCGCTCTTATGGAGCTGTGTCTCTGTGTGTGTGTGTGTTTTGTAAGCACTCCACAGGTCGCAGGGTATGACTGATTGACATGAAACTTTTTTTTTCACGCGAACTCCTTTAACTTAGAACTGTATAGTTTTTGGAATGAATCGGTTGAACCAATGTTGAGAAATATCATCTCAAAGTTTCTGAAAACTTCATAAGATTTGGCTGAGCGGAAAATGTTGAAAAATACTGGGCAAACGCAACATATGCGTTGTAAGATGAGCAAGATATCTGAATAGGTATCTTATCGTTGGATTAGTTTTATCCGTGCGACTCAATCGACTTTGGTATAATTGAAAACTCTACACACCTTGAATCCTATGGAAAATTCGGTGAATATCGAATCCAAGAAGCAGTGGAACCCAGCAATATTTCTGCAATAATTTTCTTCGGAACGGCCAGTTTGAATTGCACACAAAATTAAAATGATGTTTATCGATCACTATTGTGTTCACATTCAGGAATTTTTAATTTTTGTTGTGGAACTTTTATTTCCCACATTTTTTTGCCCAGTCTAATCCCATAGAGTTTTTGGAAATTTCGAGATGATATTTCTCGAAATTGGTCGAACCGATTCATCCCAAAAACTATACAGTTCTCAGTTGGATGAGTTTGCGTGTACCAACAAAGTTTCATGTCGATCAGTCAAACCCTGCAACCTGTGAAGTGCTTGCAGAAAAAAAAACTACAGAGTTCTATAAGAGTGGAATGGAGACTTCGCTACGCTCATCTGAAAATCTCTCCAAATGAGATGAAATTTTCTCCGAGTGTGTATACATGGATGATACACATTATCATCATTTTGTATGCAATTCAAATCAGCCGTTTTGAAGAAAATAACTGGGCAAACGCGAAATATGCTTTGCAAGATGAGCGAGATATCTGAATGAGGTTTAGTAAGAGTCCTGCATTTGCTACTTTATCGACTCTGGTATTCTACACACCTTGAAGAATATAGAGAATAGTTCATCATTGAGAAAATATTGAATCTAGAAAGCAGTGAATCTTGGCAACCCAATCCTTTTTTTAATCATTTCCATATATTTGATGAATAAAGACAGTTCTGTAAATTTTTTCTTCAAAACGGCTGGTTCGAATTGCTTACAAAATGATGGTTATATATGTATCGTTCATGTGTGAACATTTGGAGAGAATTTTATCCTTTTCGGAGAGATTTCATTTCTCAAATTTTCTCACCAAGCCTAACTTTATGGGGTTTTTGAAAACTTTGACATGATATTTCTCAAAATCTGTTGAACCGATTCATTGCAGAAACTATACAGTTCTAAGTTGTGAAAGTTTGCCCGTATAAAAAAGTTTCATGTTGATCAGTCTACCCATGTGACCTGTGCAGTGATTACAAACAAACAAACGAACAAAAAAACACACAGACAGAAAGCTGTATAAGAGTGGGATGGAATCTTCGCTACACTCATTTAACTAGTCAAACACGAAATATGCGTTGTAAGATGAGCGAGATATCTGCATAAGGTATGATAAGAGTCCTACATTTACTACTTTATCGACTCTGGTATTCTACACACTTTGTCCTTCATTTGCAACTTTACCTTTTATGGTATTCTACTCACCTTGACGAATATAAAGAATACTTCATTCTTGGGCAAATATCGAATCTAGAAAGCAGTGAATGTTATCATTTCCATATATTTGTGGGAATGAAAACACTTATTTGAATTTTTTTCTTTGAAACGGCTGGTTCGAATTGCTCACAAAATTGTGATTAGGTGCATCATTTATGTATCAACATTCATAGAGAATGTTATTTTTTTCGGAGAGATTTTTATCATCAAATTTTCTTGCTCAGCCTAATCTTATGAGGTTTTTAAAATTTTTGACATGATATTTCTCAAAATAGGTTGAACCGATTCATTCCAAAAGCTTAACAATAATCTCAATCTTAATAATCTTAAGTTGTAAAAGTTTGCCCGTACAAAAAAAGTTTCATGTTGATCAGTCAAACCATGCGACCTGTGCAGTGCTTACAAAAAAAAAAAATCACAGACAAAAGCTCCATAAGAGCTATGACTATCAATAACGTAACGGGATAAGCAACACGGCATAAGTCCTATCCTTTTAACATTAGGCCGTTTTCACCATGATGGAATCAGCGCGCTTTCGTGTACATTTGTGAGATTCGCAATTTCAAATCAAATCGTACGTATTAGGCTCGTATTTCAATATATAGTACATAGTTGTACAATTGCATTGATTTTAATCTTTCTCGTAGATGGTGAGTAATTATCCAGTTATCAAATGGTAAATATAGCAGTAGGGCTCTTGACTAGGGGACTAAATGCTTTTACAGACGTATTTTAAATTTAGATTGGCTAATTCAAATGAAATTTATCCCAATATTGTCTAATGCAGTTGGAAAGAGCTGGATTCACAGATTGCATTACATCTATTACTTGTATAGATCAACATACAATAATACCAGCAAATCATCATAACATTTGTAAGGCGGCATCCCTTTGATATACGCATGGTGCGAAAGGAAAGCGCCATGTTGCTTATCCCGTTACGTTATTGATAGTCATAGATAAGAGTGAGATGGAGACTTCGCTACGCTCATCTTATTGAATTAACTGTCTCTATTATTCAAATATATCATAAAAATAATGACAGAATCAGTTTACCGAGATTCACTGCTTTCTAGATTCAATATGTGCCCGACAATGAAGTATTTTTTCATACGTCAAGGTGTGTAGAATACCAGAGTCGATGGAGTAGCAAGGGTAGAACTACTTTAACGACTTTCATAGCTAATTCAGATATCAATGTGTGTAGAATACCAGATGTCGATGAAGTAGCAAGGGTAGAACTAACTAAACGACTTATGTACCTCAAGGTGTGTAGAATACCACTAGTCAAACGCAGTATATGCGTTGTAAGATGAGCAAGATATCTGAATGAGGTATTATAGTAGTTCTACTTTTGCTGCTTCATCAACTCTGGTATTCTAAACACCTTGACGCATATAAGAAATACTTTATTGTTTGGCAAATATCGATTCTAGAAAGCGGTGAATCTCGACAACCTGAATCTGCTTCTATGTCCATAATATATTTTATGAAAACAGTTGATTTATTTTTTCCTACAAAACGGCTTGTTCGAATTGCATACAAAATAACGATGATGTTCATCATTCATGTGTACACATTCACAGAAAATTTCATTCCATTCGAAGAGATTTTATTTTTCACATTCTCTTAATTGCCCAGCCTAATCTTATGGGGTTTTTAGAAGTTTTGACATGATATTTCTCGAAATCGGTCATACCAACTCATTCCAAAAACTATACAGTTTGAAGTTGTGAAAATTTGCCCGTACAAAAAAAGTATCATGTTGATCAGTCGAACCATGCGACCTGTGCAGTGCTTACAAACAAACAAACAGAAAAAAAAACACAGACAAAGCTCTATAAGAGTGGGATGGAATTCTCGCTACGCTCATCCAGTGAGTAGATAGAGTAGCGGGGGTAGAACTACTTTAATGACTTCCATACCTTTATGACTTTTAGACTTTTTTTCTTATTATTTCAATGACTTTTAGAGGAGATGGAGTGGTATGGAGTGACAGGAATCACGGATGGCTGGTTTAAATCTCACTTATCTTACAGAACACAGTGTGTCCTATCAAACAACCAAATGAAATCTACTTCGGCAATTCTGCATTGTGGCATCCCCCAAGGGTCATTACTTGGGCCTTTGCTATTTTCAATCTTTGTGAATGATCTCTCTCCAAGCATCTGCTTCGACCAGCCTAATCGTGACGTAGTTCAGTACGCTGATGATTCTAGCACGACAGTAGAGGGTGCCAACATCGACTTGTTGGATAGGGAGCTGTCTGCCACTCTTGACGACTTCACCGAGTGGTTTGAACCAAACCAACTGAAACTAAACTATGAAAAGACTGAAATCATTGTCTTCACCTTACGCGGTCCAAAAGTGGAACTTCCATCTAAAATGAAAACGTCAAACAGTTCTAAATTTCTTGGCGTAACAATTGATCATAATCTGTCCTGGGGGCCTCTTATCTCAACTTTACTCGTCAAGCTGGCAAAAGTGAACTTTGCCTTCAGAACATTGAGGCGTCACCTAGAAATGACGATTCTACCTATAGTGTACTTGGCACGAACGCAATTCCTCTTGCAATACGGTGTACTATCCTGGGGTGCAGCTACTGACAACATAAAGGTCTTTCGGGCACAAAAATGGATTTTGCGATCAATACTTTGGATTAACACTAGGGTTTCCTGCCGCCAATGGTTCTTAGAATACTACTTCTTGCATGTATCTACATCCAGGCCATCTGCATGTTTACGAGAGACCATCTCGATCTTTTCAAATTGAATACTCATCACCAGCACAATACAAGGGGCTCAAATGATCTGCTCAGGACTATTGCAGATTGACCACCACATCAAGATCAACCCTTCAAGCTGGTAGAAGGATAAATAATTATCTTCCCAGAGAGTTTTAAGGAAGCAACCATAGAACTGGATTCAAATCCAAAATTAGAGAATTTCTTACTGAATAATTCATTTCACAGCCTAGACGAGTATTTTTTATACAATTGATTTACTGTGTATTTGTGACATTTGTTAATTTTTATTCTACCATCTGATGTGGTTAACACAATAACCTTGTGAACAAAACACGTAAAAAATGCAATGAAATACAATACCTGATTCGGATATCTCGCTCATCTTACAACGCACATGCTGTGTTTGACCATTTGGAATTTGGTTTTCAGCGTGCAGATGGGATCAATGATATATATTTCATTTGTCGAACATTTATTTGTGGAATCATCGGAGACTAGTCCCCACCATTCATGATTTATCGAAGATATACTTGTATAGCGGTAAAAGAGTTCAAGCATGGAAAATGAATCACATATTTTGCATCATCGTTCTCTCTGAACCACGTGTTGAATATATATATATATATATATATATATATATATATATATATATATATATATATATATATATATATATATATACATATATATATATATATATATATATATATATATATATATATATATATATATATATATATATTAATATATATATATATATATATATATAGATATGAATATAAATATATATATACATATATATATATATATATATATATATATATATATATATATATATATATATATATATATATATATATATATATATATATATATATATATATATATATGGATATATTTGATTTCTATTTTCAGAGAAAAAAGACGTTTTCTTTGAAAATGGTAATCAAGCTTGATTTTTTTCTCTTGAATATTGTGATTTGACCCCGATGATGCCCAGACAAATCTGGTTGGAACGTCGGTCACTCATCACAGAAGATATCTAACAATATACCCAAAATGAGTCATTATTCAGATATATATAGATATTCTGATATAAATATATATATATATATATATATATATATATTTATATATATATATATATATATATATATATATATATATATATATATATATTTATATATATATGCATATATATATATATATATATATATAGATATATATATATACATATATATATATATATATATATATATATATATATATATATATATATATATATATATATATATAAATATATATATATATATATATATATATATATATATATATATATATAAATATATATATATATATATGGATAAATATATATATATATATATATATATATATATATATATATATATATATATATATTTATTTATATATATATATATATATATATATATATATATATATATATATATATATATATTTATGGGGATATTTATATATATATATATATATATATATATATATATATATAAATATATATATATATATATATATATATATATATATATATATATATATATATATATATATATATATATATATATATAGATATATATATATATATACATATATATATATATATAGAGAGAGAGAGGAATATATATTGTTAACGCCGGTCTTTTGAGACCAGCTAGCTCGTTTTCCCTAGTTTGTCATTTGAACATGAAATCATTCGATCACGTCATGGAATGTTGTATACATTGCAAACCGTGTTTCTAGTCGACCTTCCTTCCTCATTGCTGGTTGGCTGGTGGGTTGTCACGCGATGTGTGCATCCAATCACAGCTCGCCATTCTTGCGTTGCCTGACTAAGCTAGGCCTCGCAGCTCAGTTCTTTTCCATACTCGATTCAGATCGGACGTCTCTTAGTCGCTCGTCAAGTGGGTGAATTCGCTCATATTCTCGACCAGCTCTTGTTGTGTGAGCATCTCCCGTCCTTCTCTACTTTGTTAGAGTTCGGACGTACTGTACATTATTTCGCATGTACGCAGTTGTTTCTTTTCTATTTTTCGTTCTTCTTGAGTCGTTAATAGGACCTCTTTCCATACTTTCTTGTTTCTAATTCTTCACATTTGTTTTGGTCTTTATCATTTACGAATTTGGTTGTTTTGTTTTCTCTCAAGCTTTTGTTTCTTGTTTATTCGAATGGTGTGCGGGGACACCACTCAGGTTTGATCTATTTTGTTTCGCTTTCTATTTATTCTTTGATTTGGTCAATAACAACGTCAAGTCGACGTAGACCAATTACGTATCGTTTTGGGGTGAGGCATAATCCGAGTTTGGATTATGCTCGCCTGATTATTAATGCCAAGTCGGCATCCGAATACAGTCCACTGGTCTCTCATCGCCATCTCTAAGATCGGCGGTAACATTATGGTCCCTGTGAGCCAAAGATTATTTTTGGTTCCAATTTCTCGTCATTCGTGAGGCGGAATCCATCTCCGGATTCTAATTTCGTTCTCTTGTTGGAATCCATTTGTGAATTCCATTCTTTTCACCACGCGGAGTCCATCTCCGGATTTCAATTGCTTTTACTTGTTGGAATCCATTTGTGGATTCCTTTCTTTGCACCACGCGGAGTCCACCTCCGGATTCCACAGTCATTCGTGGCAGCACCTGCGATCAGGCATCGCATGGGTGACTTCTTTGTCCTCCGCACTGAATCCGCTTCCACATAATTGGGTTTCCACGGTGCAATAATTTATTCTGTTTGTTTGCGAGTTATTATCAACAATTGATTCAACTTGTTTTATAGACATTCAATTCTTGAATTTTGCATTGTTCTTTTTCTGTGCATTTCGGCCGTATTTCTCCGTGATATTTCATATCATTAGTTTTTGGTCCTTGTTCTTGTTTCGTGTTTTTGCAATCTGTGGTTATTCATTCGCTACAATGGCGTCTAAAATCTCGAAACAACAAGCAGTGCTCACGGCAAAGCGAGAGCGGATATTCGCTTCATTACAACGCTCCTACGATGCTTTCAAAACGCTTGATAGTGCCAAAGCTCCGTTGTACAAACCTCGCTACGACAAACTTGACGTTTTGGAAGCCAACTTTGAGGAAGTTCAGAGAGAAATAATATCTTTGAACGCTCAGCTTGACGAAGGCGACGATGCCTTACCGGTCGACGCTGTTGAAGCCAGCTTCGAGGAAATGTTGTACGCGACTCGTGGGCTGTATCTCGCCGCCGTTGCCGCGACGACGCCTACTCCGCCTCCGCCGCCAAATCAAAATGGTTTTCAAGCCATCTCATTGCCGACAATTGCGTTGCCGGCATTCTCTGGTGATATTACTCGATGGACGGAATACTATTCGCTATTTAAATCTCTCGTCGATGAGAACAACGACCTGAATCAAGTTCAGAAATTCCACTATTTGAGGACCACCCTCAAAGACAACGCCTTGTCTGTCGTCTCCGGGTTTCCGATTACGGAAGCCAATTATTCTGTGGCATTGGATGCTCTTGTCAGTCGGTATCATAACCCTCGGTTGTTAGCCACCACGTATGTTCAACAGGTTTTAGAATTTACGCCTCTCAAAACCAATTCACATTCTGGGCTGCAATCATTTCTGAAAGTTCACAAAACTTCGATTGAAGCGTTGAAAGCTCTGAATATCGAAGATTTGTCAGATTTTCTGCTTTTCACGTTAGCACTGACAAATCTCGACACATCAACGCGCAAGGCCTTCGAACAGAAACATTCTTCGCACAGCACTCCTAGCTACGCGTCGTTGATCAAATTCATTGAAGAGCAGTCCAGGACGATGGAATTGTGTGGTCTCGACAAACAAGCAGCTAGCTCTTCAAAAGCTATTCCTCCTTCCACAAAGCGAATCAATTCGTTGTTAGTTGCGAATCCTCCGCCCGTCAGCTTTAAATCTCGCGAGCAGAGCAAATCAGCAAGCTCGACCACGAAACAATCTTCGTGTCCAGTCTGCAAAGGGGAGCATACTCTATACTCGTGTTCCGTATTTCGGCAACAGTCCGTTGACGACAAATACAACACGTTACGTCGCCTACAACGCTGCTTCAACTGCATGGGCGCTCATCTCAGACCGCAATGCACCTCTAAGAGTGTTTGCGGTACTTGTCACAGTAACAAACATCATTCGCTGTTACACACCGCACGAATCAACCCCTTGACTCGTGACACAATAGCAACCGAAGTCTCTTCTCATCCGGAGACCACCTCGCCTCATCCTCAAACTCTCGCTTGTCAAGTCAAGACAAGCAAGCCAGTGCTACCCACAGCTCTGTTGGGCACTGTTCGCGCCTTGATCCGCGACTCTCACGGTCAACTGCAACCTATCCGTGCGGTTATCGACTGTGGTTCACAAATCTCTGTTCTCACTCACTCGTTCCTTCAGAAGCTAGGATTGAAAATCAATCCTTGTCATTCCGAACTCTCTGGTATTGGTCACGTTAGTGCTCGGGTAATCGGGACTGTTCAATGCAGCATCGCTTCCCAGTTCACCCCTGCAACCTCTCTCAGCGTACAAGCCTACGTTATGCCTGCGATAGCGAGTCAACTTCCAACCACCACCGTTCCGCTTGAGGTGTTTGAACGTTATCGCTGTCTCTCTCTTGCCGACGACCGCTTTCATGTGCCCGATCAGATCGACTTTTTGATCGGCGCCGATTTATACACTGATATTCTTGAAAAGTCAGGTGATATTGTGATGAGTGGCAGTCCATCTGCCATAAACACGGTCTTCGGCTGGGTGGTTTTGGGTCCTATTCGGTGTTTGGATGCCGAGTTCCAGCCTCCGCTCTCTCTGCTTGCTTGCACTGGTTCTCCATTGGATCGTACTCTTCGATTGTTTTGGGAATCGGAAGAAGTTTCACGTCCTCTTCAAGTTGATCCGGACGATGAACTTTGTGAGGAGCATTTTCTTTCTACGCACTCACGGAACCCTTCCGGACGCTATTCGGTAGCACTCCCTTTCAAGAACACATCCTCTCCTCTCGGATATAATCGTGAGGCCGCCCTCCAGAATTATTTGAGTCTGGAGCGGCGACTGAAACGCAATCCTGAGCATGATGCTGCGTATCAAGCATTCATGCAAGACTATATTCAATCGAACCACATGCAACTTGCAAGCACCTCTTCGAACTACGTGATTCCGCATCATTGTGTGCACAAGATTACCAGCTCCAGCACGAAGCTGAGAGTGGTATTTAACGCCTCTTCTCCAGATGAGAGAGGCGCCTCTTTGAATCAGCTGTTACTCAGTGGTCCCAAGCTTCAGAGCGAACTCCCGGGCGTTTTAACCCGATTTCGTTCTCATCCCATCGCAATTTGTGCTGACATTCGTCAGATGTATCGTCAGATTCTGGTCCAACCATCTGACCGCAAATATCAGCACATATTTTGGCGACCCAATGCAGACTCTCCAGTAAAAGAATATGATCTCAACACGGTCACGTATGGGCTCGTACCGTCAGCTTTTCTTGCTCAACGAGTGCTGAAGCAGCTCGTGCACGACGAAGGGGCTCCTTTCCCCAATGCTTCGCGTGCTTTGATATCTCACATCTACGTGGATGACATCGTGTCTGGCGCAGCAGACGTCGCTCAAACTCGCATTCTTCAATCGGAATTACAGGCTCTTCTAGCTAGTGGAGGTTTCGAACTCCGAAAGTGGGCCAGTAACCTCCCAGAAGCATTGAGTGCACTTCCGGAGGATCATCTAGAGACTCCAGTCGTGTTTTCGGATGACGATCAGGGCATCAAGATCCTTGGTCTGTTCTGGGATCCCCGATCGGATGATTTCTCATTCCACACCTTACCATTCGAAGGCGTGGTAACGAAGCGCACGGTCTTGTCGTACATTGCGCGCATTTTTGATCCTTTGGGATTCCTCACCCCGCTCGTATGCTGGATGAAGATTTTTCTTCAGCAACTTTGGTTATCGCGGGTGCAGTGGGACGACGTTTTACCACCGCTTCTTGCTCAAAGGTGGTTGGACGCGGTAGCCGAGATCTGTCTTCTCTCGAACTTCCGAGTTCCACGCGCATTTCCTGCTTCACAAGGCATACATCGACTTGTAGGCTTTTGTGATGCCTCCGAGAAGGCCTACGCTGCGATACTTTACCTTCACACAACGAATCATGCAACTTCGCATATTAGTTTGTTGCGAGCAAGGAGTAAAGTTTCCCCGGTCAAACCCTTGACCATCCCTAAGCTTGAACTCTCTGCTGCTTTGCTTCTAACGCGTGTGCTGAAAGATACTCTTCCCTCACTCAGCACTCTTGTCGTGGAGTCAGTAACCCTCTACACTGATTCGACTATTGTGCTCGCGTGGCTTGCCACCCCTCCACATCGACTGAAGACATTCGTCGCCAACCGAGTAGTGGAGATACTCGACAACTCCACTCCTACCAATTGGGCACACGTGGATTCCGAAGAAAATCCCGCTGACTGCGCTTCTCGTGGAATACTGCCTTCTCAGCTCATGGAATACCCGTTGTACCTCTCGGGTCCTTCTTTTCTCAGGAGTCCCCATGCTCTGTGGCCTATCTCTGTGCCTTCCACTGATTTATTGTCTGAATTGCCAGACATTAAGCCTTCCATGGTCACTTTGGCCACAACGGTCAAAGTAGATCCTCTCCTGGTGAATTTTCGAAAGTTTTCCACACTTCTCAAAGCACAACGGGTCTTTGGGTATGTAGTTCGATTTGCCCGTCTCTTATTGGCGAAACGATCCAAGATTCTCCCTCCTACGGGTTCTTTAAAACCTGTGGAGTTGCAAGACGCTCTTGAACTGATCATAAGAGTCACTCAAAACCACTTTTATGCAACCGAGATCAGCCAACTTGCCAAACAGGGACAGGTTTCATCCCGGATCGCTTCGCTGAAACCTTTTCTCGAACCCTCGGGCTTACTCAAGGTGGGCGGAAGATTGCGTCACTCTTCTCTTCCTGAAGAGGCTCGGTACCCAATCCTACTCCCCAAAGAAGCTCACCTCGCATCTCTCATTTGCGATGCCTTCCACCGAACATCGCTACATTCCGGCCCGAGAACGGTACAGGCGCTGATACAGCAACGTTACTGGATCGTTTCTCTGCGCGGTTTGTTGCGACAGCGTATACACCAGTGCATTACTTGCCACAAGTTTCGCGCAAAGCCTATGCAGCCTCCAATGGCAGATTTGCCTCCTTCACGTGTTCAAGCTTCTCGCGCTTTCTGCCATGTTGGAACTGATTTTGCTGGCCCTTTCCAGGTCAAATCCAGTAATCGTCGTAAGGCACCCATCACCAAGGGTTATCTGTGCATTTTCGTTTGCATGTCCACGAAAGCGGCGCACCTAGAAACGGTGTCCGAGCTATCCACGGACGCCTTTTTGGCTTGCCTAGATCGGTTTCTCTCCAGACGAGGACTCCCGTCGCACATTTACTCCGATTGTGGGAGAAACTATGTGGGTGCTGCGCGACATCTGCGCGAGGTTTATGATTTTCTATCTCAAGCTGAAACCTCCGTCTTTGACCATCTTTCTAAACGTGAAATAGCTTGGCACTTCAACCCTCCGCAAGCTCCCAACTTTGGAGGACTCTGGGAGGCCGGTGTAAAATCGGCGAAATCCCTGCTCTACCGTCTAATAGGGGACGCACCTCACACCTTTGAGGAGTACGCCACCCTATTCTCCCGCATTGAGGCCGTCCTCAACAGTCGACCTCTCTGCGCCCTCTCATCTGACCCTGCCGAAAGCTACGACTTTCTAACTCCCGGACACTTTCTAATCGGCACCGCTTTGTTAGCTCCACCTGAACAAACGGTGCCAGGAAACCACTCGCATCCTGATCGTTGGGTACGATTGCGCCAACTGCACCAGGCCTTTTGGACGCGTTGGTCGTCGGAGTACTTGAATACGCAGATGCAACGCCGTAAATGGGTTCGGGGCTGTCCCAACCTGGCTGTCGGGGATGTGGTATTTTTCCACGATGCCACAAGCAATCCTTTGGCCTGGCCAATCGGCAGAGTGGTCGAGACTCACCCCGGGCTAGACGGCACCGTTCGGGTCGTCTCTGTTCGCACCTCAACCGGTACTTATAAGCGCCCGGTGAATAAACTGGTGTCACTCCCGACTTCCGAATAGTCGAGTTGATATTACTTCGTGTATTCTTTCTGTTCAAAGCACGCATTGGTGCTTTGATCATTTCTTCATGTTAACTTTCTTGTTGTTCTCTCTTTTTTCATTTTTTTTGAAAAGTCAGCGACCATTGTATAAAATGGTTGCGTTTTCTCCTCAATGAATCGCTCGGATCATGTGCGATTTCTTTGCTGTTCTCCGATCCAATTGGGAAGCAATCCAATTACTCGGTGAAAATCTTTTTGCTCACGTTGCCTATGAAGTTACAAGGCTTCTTACGAACAGTTTGCTGTTCTAATTTCATGTTCCTAATTTTCCGTATCGTTTACCTCAGCTTTAAAATGTTCATTTTGGTGGGCGGTATGTTAACGCCGGTCTTTTGAGACCAGCTAGCTCGTTTTCCCTAGTTTGTCATTTGAACATGAAATCATTCGATCACGTCATGGAATGTTGTATACATTGCAAACCGTGTTTCTAGTCGACCTTCCTTCCTCATTGCTGGTTGGCTGGTGGGTTGTCACGCGATGTGTGCATCCAATCACAGCTCGCCATTCTCGCGTTGCCTGACTAAGCTAGGCCTCGCAGCTCAGTTCTTTTCCATACTCGATTCAGATCGGACGTCTCTTAGTCGCTCGTCAAGTGGGTGAATTCGCTCATATTCTCGACCAGCTCTTGTTGTGTGAGCATCTCCCGTCCTTCTCTACTTTGTTAGAGTTCGGACGTACTGTACATTATTTCGCATGTACGCAGTTGTTTCTTTTCTATTTTTCGTTCTTCTTGAGTCGTTAATAGGACCTCTTTCCATACTTTCTTGTTTCTAATTCTTCACATTTGTTTTGGTCTTTATCATTTACGAATTTGGTTGTTTTGTTTTCTCTCAAGCTTTTGTTTCTTGTTTATTCGAATGGTGTGCGGGGACACCACTCAGGTTTGATCTATTTTGTTTCGCTTTCTATTTATTCTTTGATTTGGTCAATAACAACGTCAAGTCGACGTAGACCAAATACGTATCGTTTTGGGGTGAGGCATAATCCGAGTTTGGATTATGCTCGCCTGATTATTAATGCCAAGTCGGCATCCGAATACAGTCCACTGGTCTCTCATCGCCATCTCTAAGATCGGCGGTAACATATATATATATATATATATATATATATATATATATATATATATATATATATATATATATATATATATATATATATATATATATACATATATATATATATATATATATATATATATATATATATATATATATATATATATATATATATACATATATATATATATATATATATATACATATATATATATATATATATATATATATATATATATATATATATATATATATGTTCATATATATATACATATATATAGTACCGAGACGCGTGGCCGAGTGGTAACACACTGAACCGTCATTCGGGAGACCGGGGTTCGATTCTCGCCATGGTCGACCATCCTGACAGAGGTTCCTCAACAACAGGCCACGACCGACTCCTTTCCATCCTCCGAAACAATCAATAAAATAACCTTTTATCTCATCATTCCATCATCTCATTCGTCATCCACCGAACCCAATAGATTGTGGCCATCAGTATAGTGCGTCGTTAGGAGAAAAAAACAATATTTCCACATATATGTATATACATATATATATATATATATATATATATATATATGTATATATATATTTTAATATATATATATATATATATATATATATATATATATATATATATATATCCATATATATATATATATATATACATATATATATATATATATATATATATATATATATATATATATATATCCATATATATATATATATATATATATATATATATATATATATATATATATTTATTTATATATATATATATATATATATATATATATATATATATGATTTCAATAGCTTCCTGGTTGACCACCAGTAGGTTATTATAATTAATGATTTTTTAAAACTGTTTAAAAATTGCGACCTCCCCCGGGACTTGAACCCGGATCTCCAGATTGCCGGTCTGACGCGCTACCCATTACGCCAGAGAGGAAGATCTTCTTGAACAGTTTTTTTTTGAACAGTTTTTTTCTTGAACAGACCGGCAATCTGGAGATCCGGGTTCAAGTCCCGGGGGAGGTCGCAATTTTTAAACAGTTTTAAAAAATCATTATATATATATATATATATATATATATATATATATATATATATATATATATATATATATATATATATATGTATTCTCACTATACACATCTTTATACAAAGTTCTATCATCCAATGTGACTGGTTGCATTGTACCGTGCACATGTAAATATAACAATTATATATCATATTATGATAACCATCGATTTCCTGTCCTGTTCTATCATTAATTCCTTGCAATAGCCTCAAGGCATCGACTCCTGAATCCTGCCTGGATCTTCACTAATGTCTATCTTGTCTTGTATCCTCAATGCTTTGTTGTGGCTTCTCTATACAACGTGGTTTGTCTAATAACAGGCTATTTGAGCAACTAATTCATTTGGTTTTCCGGTTATTTGTTCATTGGATAAATACTGTTGTATTACCGAGACGTGTGGCTGAGTGGTTAATACCTGTTCCGTCATTCAAGAGACCAGGGTTTGCTTTCCGCCATGGCCGACCATCCTGACGAGAGTTTTTCGTGTTGTTCAGGTCAATACCGGGATGGTTACTCATCAACAGGCCACGACTGACTTCTTCCACTATCCAAGAACACCTGATGGAATAACCTGTCATCTCGTCATCCCATCATTCCATATATTATCATTCACAACGCCAATAGATCGTAGACATCAGTAGAGAGCGTCGGTAAACCTATTACTAGGAGTAATAGTATGTCGACTTGTTTGCCAAACTTTTGCCTACATTCGCCAATTGGGTGACATTCAAGTTATAAATGGGTGAAAACTGCTAGGAGTGATACCAATTTAGCACATTTTATGTTTTTCTTTTCAAAATGACGGACCCGATCAAGCTGAGAATTTCCAGAAATGTGTCGCAAAATTTAATTCAATTTCACACAAAATTTCTTTTTTTGGGAAAAATACAAATATTTTCTTTTTTTCCCCGCCGTGTTATTCTAATGTATATTTTTGAAATTTCTAAAATTCCCCAAAAAGAAAGTTATCACCCAATAATGCCACAAAACTATACAGGCCTAAGTTAGATGAGGAACCATAATGAAAAAAAGTTTGGAGTTGATAGCTGTAGCCGTTTGACCTGTGGATAACCGACAAAAAACATAAAAACAAACAAACAAAAAAAAACATAATAACGAACACCAATTTGTCAAATTGAATTCTCGCTAAGGCTCGTCTAATTAATGAATTGTTGTAAGTTATACCATTGTTATTCATAGACCGGTAAGGAGAAGTGAAAAGTTTGTTTCGGTCTAGGGAATAACGGGAAGGGGACGGTCGTGGCTCAAAATTGAGGAATCATTTAAATACTCACCTATTTGATAGAGGGTATAAGGACGAAAGACTTCTATCTGTGATGGGAATCGAACCTGGTCTCTTGAATGACGGTTCTATGAACAGTGTGCTGGACAATGGTTCACTCGTCGCAGGGAGTACAAGGAAAAGTCAGTATAAATGTGCGTTGTGAGATGAGCGAGATTTTATATGAGAATGTAACGGAAAGCTTATTAGACGACTCGCAGTCTCCGCCCCCTTGACGTCAGAAATCATACCGTCCAATCAACAGGGCTGTTAGAACTGTAGTCAAATTCAAATATCCAATCGGGGTATCTTGGAAATTGAAATGACCCCGAATGGTATGGATCCAACTGGCTTACTAGTGAAGCCACGCCTATTTCGAGTCGTCAATTAATATAAAAAAACACCATAGTTTTCTGGATGAGCGAAGCGAAGACTCAATTTCACTATACCCGCAAAAAAGTGACTGTTTTTTTTTTTTTTTTTTTTTTTTTTTCGCGCTCCACAGGTCAAACGAAAATGTAAAATCAATATAAACCTGGCATACACAAGTGTCATTATCTGATTTGATACTGTATAGTTTTGAGGCGCAATCGGTTGAACCACTTATGATAAAACTCATTTCAAAGTTTTCAAAAATCCCATTTGAATAACCCAGAGGAAAATATTCGTGAAATAATTCTCATTTTTTCAGGGAATTTTTATTTAATGATTATACACATTATTCCGAACTTTCACTCAAATCGAAACAGCCGTTTTGATGTAAAAAAATATATAATGTAATTTTTTTAAATCACTCAACGCTATTAAGATACCAATTAAATCCAAGCCACAGGTGTCACCTCTTAAATGTGAACGATTGAAACAAAGCCTTCTTCATTATCATAGAAATTAATAATGTAAAATAAATGGCAGTGATGTAATGGTTTGGATCTCAAGGTGTATATATATATATATATATATATATATATAATATAACCAATCCAAAGATAAGGTGATAGGTTCCAGCTCATCCATCAACGCGGAAACATAACGCGTTTGCCAAGTATTTTCAATGCTATTCATCCGATTCATGTAAAACTCCGAAATTAGGTGTGGGCCCATATTTTATGTACTTACATTTTGTAGTAATTTAGATTCATTTGGATTATTTTTTTCCCGTACTTCACTTCCCGGGTTATTCCTGTGAGACGTTTTTCAATATTTTCGAATTTCTATTCTCATAAATGGTTGAATCGATCGCGCCTCGATACAATAAGCCGACTGTATCGAGTCAGATGGCGTCATATATCTATGTCAAGTTTCATACAAATAATTATATTCGTTTTTAACCTGTGGTGCTCGTAAAAAAGTTATTTTTCACAAGGTCGGTAATGTTGAGTCATCGCTTCGCTCATCCGAATTTTTTGTTCAAATCTTACGTCGATTCGTTGAAGTATATTCGTTCTGTTTTGGTATTCCGCGTGGTGAAAATTTGAAATTGAAAAAATGCAATTATGTATACCTCGCCATAATTAGAATAAGATTATTTAATTCAATGCCTAGCTGTCATATGGAAATACACGTTTTTCTGATAGTATTTATAATTATCAGATTCTCATAAATTAACTCATCAATTATCCCATTAGTATCATTATATCCACATCTTTTCGCCGCTTTATAGCCCTTAAAAACGTCATTATTCGCAACCTCTAACAAATCCATCTCCTTCAAATAACACACGAACTAGACGAACACCCGTCTCGAATGTATAGTCAGATGATGCGAGAGGTAATACTCTGACGTAATTGAACTTCGATCGGATGTCTTTTCATATGACTTACAATGAACGATGAGGAGTCCCGGTCTGTCACGTCACGACTGAAGTCGAGACAGTTAAGGTAGCGTGCCAAAGATCACAGTCAGTTATCATTATCATATATTGGCCCCGTTTTTTTATATTAATAATCTATATAAAAATATAATATAAATCAAACACGCAAGTTCTTGAAAATTCTCCTTCATTATTTATCACAAAATATTAACCCTTTATTATTATGCTCTTTTATACTAGTTATTGCATGAAAGGGAAAATTCAAGCTAAATATATAGCACCTTTTATTAGTTTGAAATGATAGAGGAATTCTATTAGACAATAGCGAACAAGGTTTTGACTAAAATGATGATATATTGTACTTTATTTTCCTTTTTTTTAATTATATTTCGAACTATATACTTTTCTATATTACTATAATTTACCTTCTTTTTTAATAACCTAAAAGAAGAGTGTATTCAAAATTGATAATGAGAATTTATAATTTCGATTATATAGGTATATAGCCTATAATTTATAGGGAAATACAGAAACGTATTTCACAGCTGATGTTCTTTTGTCTTTATAGAAACTTTAGAAAACTGATCTTGTTAGTATCCTTGTTCTTTATTTGATGTTAGCAAAGAGAATATTTACGTATTATATAGATTTATAAAGGATTAATTATCACTATTAACAAAACATCGGGTGATGACATATGGGATATTTAGGATGAATAAAAGAATGAATAAATTATTATTTCCAATGAGGTAAAATTAAAAATAATGATAATAAATTGGTACATATTACGTTGATTAGTAGTTGAAGTTGGCAGTCTGTTTTTAGTGTATTCATACTCCATATGGGCACTTCAAATTACCGAAAACAAAGATGAAAACACCTGAAAATTCAAAAGGAAAACAAATATTTTTGATGTGATAAATGAAAGTAATAAAGGAGTTTATGACTGACATTATTATAAGTTACAAGTTGATATGGCCTGAACATAAGTATACGTCTATGTAATTAAGAAGCACAAAGAAAGTGTATAATTATATTCATGTTCCGATTTTTATAATTTTTATTTTATTGCAATGTTACAAGTGACGAGTGAATTTTGACATGTTCAAGTTTTATTTGTACAACTTTGATTGAATCGCAGTCAATTGAATCAAGATGACTCTGAACTAAGAGGAGTGATTTCGGGTAAAAAGTTCATGAAAAGTTAGTAATTACATTGAAAATATAGTAAAATTCAGGCTGAGGGTATTTTTTATGGGATATGAAAGGAATGAATGAGTATTAGGGTTATAAGGAGCATCGACAGCGGGATATATGGGAGGCATTTGTATAATATGTTAACTGGATTTCATGAACTATTTGAGTAGGCCTAATCACTCGCATATCACATCATGCCAATATCATTTTGTACTAGACGAACATGGGCATGCATGTAGGTCTACCGTTTCTGAATGACAACTCATTACTGTCTTATATGACCGTCAACTGGGGTGACATTGGACACTTTTTATGATGAAACTTGGATACATTTCACAAATGAATTGATAGAAAGGCAGAATATCGAACTATATATATATATATATATATATATATATATATATATATATATATATATATATATATATATATATATATATATATATATATATATATGTATATATATATATATATAAGTTATATATACATACTGCCACCCTCGGTAGCTCGGTCAGCTGAGGCACCGCTTCAGAAACTGAAGTCACCGTTGGGCGTGGGTTCGAATCCCGCATAAGGCATGGGTTCTTGTGAATGTCCTCTCAGTTATCATCACTCCATACATTCATCATTAAAAACTGGCACGTCATCATCACTGGCATTTCATCATCAGCTCATTCGTACTCCCGTATACCCTAGCTGTTGGTGGGGTCGTTAAGCAAGCAATAATCATCATCATCATCATATATATATATATATATATATATATATATATATATATATATATATATATATATATATATATATATATATATATATATATGTATATATATATATAAATATATATATATATATATATATATATATATATATATATATGTATATATATATATATATATATATATATATATATATATATATATATATGTATATATATATATATATATATATATATATATATATATACATATATATATATATATATATATATATATATATATATATATATATATATATATATATATATGTATAAATATATATATATATATATATATATATATATATATATATATATATATATATATATATATATATATATATATATATATAGAGAGAGAGAGAGAGAGAGAGAGAGAGAGAGATATCGTCACTCATTCTAATCAATTTCTTCAATAATAAGGAAGGCTTTATTTTAATCGTTTTCAATCAATTCATGATACAATTGTTGCTTTGATTCAATAGCTTCGAGTGATGTAGAAACATTACATTATATATTTTGTTATATAAAAACGGCTGATCTGATTCAAGTGAAATTTCGGGATAATGTGTATCATTGTTATTTTAAAATTCCATCAAAATTTGAAAACTTTTTTTAAGGAAATATTTTTCAAGAATTTGCTCCCCGGGTTTATTCGTATGAGATTTTTGAGAACTTTGGAATGAGTTTTCTCATGTGGTGTAACCGGTTACATCTCAGAACCATACAGCATCAGATTGATTGAGTATACGCATGCGTGTGCAACTGATTTTGCATCTCCGTTTGACCTGATGTGGAGCGCGAAAAAAATACAAAAAAAAACGTACTTCTTTTCGATTGCCGGTATTGTGAAATTTGTCTTCGATCCTTTCATTCAATAATGACAGAATTTCGGAATTTCAGATTGACAGAATTTTTCCTCTTGCTTTCCTAATTTCCACCCATGGCCATAATTAGGGAACGATGATTTTGTATCAAATTTCAATGTTATTATATATATATATATATATATATATATATATATATATATATATATATATATATATATATATATATATATATACGGACTTTGCTTCTTGAATTTTTTCCAATCAGTTCACTTTCCTCTGTGGTGACTAGTCTTTACGATCCTAACTTTTCATCAAATCAATCTCAAGAGAGAGAGTCACGGGAGTAGATTCATCGAAAGAACATTTTTTTGATGGTCACTTTTGAACGGTATGAGATATCAAAATTCGAATACGTGAGAAACACAGATAATCATAACAGCTCCAAGATGATATAAATTATGACTATTCAAGTCATGTCGCATAACTGTCAAGCGTCGACAGCTGAAAAAACAAATTTTCTAGCTGTCGACGCTTGACAGTTATGCGACATGACTTGAATTATAATTACTTATATTATCTTGAAGCTATTTTAACTAGGCAAACGCAAAATATGCATTGTAAGATGAGCGAGATATCTGAATAAGGTAATAGTCGTTAAAGTAGTTTTACCCTTGCTATATTATCGACTCTGATATTCTACACACCTTGATCCATATGAAGAACACATTGTTGGGCAAATATTGAATCTAGAAAGCAATGAATCTCGGCAACCTGAATCTGCTTTAATTTCTATAATAATATTTCATGAATAAAAACAGATGATTTAATCATTTTCTTCAAAACGGCTGATCCGAATTGCATACAAAATTGTGATAGTATAATGTGTATCAGTCATCTTTACACATTTAGGTCTACAGAAAATTTCATCCCATTTGAAGAGATTTTATTTTTCAATTTTTTTTACCCAGCCCAATCTAATGGTGTTTTTAGAAACTTTGAGATAATATTTCTTCAAAATCTGTCCAACCGATTCATACCAAAAACTATACAGTTCTAAGTTGGATAAGTTTGCGTCTATAAAAAAGTTTCATGTTGATCAGTCAAACCCTGCGACCTGTGCAGTGCCCACAAAAAAAAAAAAAAAAAAAAAACACACAGGCAAAGCCATATAAGAATGGGATGGAGACTTCGCTACGCTCATCTGATCATCTGTGTTTCTCGTGCACTAGAATTTTGATATCTCATACCGTTCAAAAGTTTTCACCAAAAAACTGATATTTCGCTAAATCGACTCCCGTGGACTCTTAATTGGGAAATATCGAAATTGTGTCAAATTTTTGACCCACAAGATGCAATCATACGGACAAAATAATGAGTAAGAGTGCAGGAAGAACAAATGTCCGAAAATATTCGTTCCTCAATGTGTCAATCGATCCAGCTTGGAAAGAGGGGGAGGGGGGAGGGGGGAGGAGGAATGGGGGGGAGGGGGGAGGGGGAAGGAATTGATGAGTCAGTTACCGAAATCGGCAGCAACGTTCAGGTGGATAATGAATGGTGAGTTTAAATGATGACCAATAATGAAGTTGATCTCGTATTCCACGCTATGGAATGCTTTCTTTCGCCCTCCACAGATCAAACAAAGAGAGCAAAATCAGTTGAAACTTGGCATACACAAGTATACTTATCTAGTCCGATACTGTATAGGTTTGAGGTGCAATCGGTTGAACCTTTTCTGAGAAAAATCATCCACATTTTTTTTTTAACCCTTCAAGAATAACCCGAAGAAAATTCGTGAGGAATATTCCCTTCCAAGGAATTCAAATTTCCACGGAATAATAATATTTAAATGATACACGCACATCATTCCAAACTTTCTTTCAAATCGGAAACTACCGTTTTGATTTAACAAAATGTATGATGAAATGTTTTTACATCACTCAAATCTATCAAGATACCAATTAAATCCAAGCAACAGGTGTCACCAATTGATTCAAAACGATTGAAACGAGGTCTTTTTTAATTATTAAGAAATCAATTAGAATGTGTTATGAATGAATCAGGAGGGCAGTGACGTATTTGTATTGAATCTCAAGGTGAATATAATTATGTATGACCAATAAACGATATATGTTGATAAGTTCTAGCTAATCCATCAACGTGGAAACACATACCGAGTTTTTCTAGTTCATATTCATTTTATTATTGCAAAGTGTTTTTTTTCTCATCATTATCATCACTATTTTCATTATCATGCCTCATTATTATCTGACTTACGACTTTGCCACCCGTACATTATGATTGTAAACTTGATGAGCAATTGAATTGAATTGATCCAAATAAGAGAATTGATACCACAAAAATCCCAACTCATATATAGGAAATCATTCTTCCGAATGACCGATCAGTACATTTCAAATATTCGATCAAAATCTCATCCACTGATTATTCAGAGATATGATTCATCACAACAATATAAACCAGCCACATATTTTTCTAAATAATCCAAATATTTCAAATATGTGTTGGTCTGTACTGGTAACAGTGGTGCATCTTTTCCCACGCCGTTTAGCTGAATCTGCATCATTGAAAGCCTTCTGGGGTCAATTAACTGTTGAAACTGCAAGGGTTCAATACCGGTAGGTGATCTATTGATGCTTGCCGTCCAACCGTTCGTACCTTACCGACTACCGAGTTCAATTTTGCATACAAACTAGGAAATGGGTCAATTAATTGGAGGTATTTTTGAATATATCTATTTTTTTCATTCGGGTACACGAAACTATTCCAAATATTTACATTGTTGATATTGAAATGTGTGCCAGTTTTTAAGGCATGATGATGGTCTATAAGTATTAATTTCAATTTGGTTCGGTATCAATTTTGTAATTTAAACCATATACAATTGTATTCATCTATTTAAATTGAGAAGATGTTTTTATTAATATCTTTCTTCAGGTTTTTATTGCCAATTAAGTGATTTCAAATATTCAAGGTATTTACCGAAATATGCGGCATTATTATCTGGGGGATTTGGAGGCATAATTTAGTCTTAAATTGAACGCCAACCTTCCAAAATTAAATTAATCATCTCATCTTTATGATTACGTAAGGCCTTGGAATATTTTTCATTCATACTTCATTGAACTCAAAGAAATGTCATCTCACAAATAAATGTAACTTCAATTTTGTAATCAAACTGTTTTAAAATAATTTTTAAAATATAATTTTCAATTGGAATTTGAATTATAGTATGTTGAATTCATCATTATGGATCATCTACAAATACTTGGAGAACTATTATTTTTCAGTGGGCCTGGGTTCGATTCCCATCCGTCAACCATCTATTCCGCATTTTCTCTCTCTATAGAAGTATAAGCCACAGCCGCTTCCTACCTCAGTTCCCAAATTTCTGTACTACTTTGTTAACAATTCTCAGCAATCTCTTAATTGAAACATTTCATAACACCGCATTGTTAGTTGTTACCAATCAATATACCTCATCCACGAAAGGAAAATATCTCCTCTACCAATATAACAATAACAAATATCACTGCTATATTCGTATATAGTATCAATAGTAGCTATAGTTGCTATAAAGGATCAATTGACATTAAGAAATCATTTTTACGGCCAACATCTCATTTGATTTTCTATTCTTACTTCAGTGTCAATTTATATTCGCGTTTTTACTTTTGTTTTACCAGCTCACCCTTATTTCCATTCCATTTTTTTTTCTCAAATACATTTTTTCTTCATATAACTCTTGATACTCAATTTTTTTATCGCAACATTTTTTTCAAAACAATGTCTCCATTATATTTTTTTACATTTAATTATCTTGTCTTTTTTTAGATAATGCATTGTTTTTATGAATTTTGTTATACTGTGTCCGTGTGGCAACCGTTTTGGCGGCAGTGTTTGAATAAACTTCTCTCTAGCATATAAGGAATGAGTGGAGAAAATGATAAAATTGAATGTATTAATGAAAGTGGAGAATAAATGTATGAAAGTGAAGTATGCTTGTGTATGAATGTGTTTTTTTCTGAATAGGCCTATATGTATATTTCATACATATTATTATGATTATTATTATTATTAAGCTTATCATTATATTTTCATGATTATTGATTATTATGATTTCATTATTACTTATGATTCAGTTTTAGTTCATTTAATGCTCATTTTCATAATATATTGGACGTGCCATATATCTTATCATGACCTATTTTTAGAATGTAAAAATCAAATGGGCAAATAAAGTATTGGATTGAATATAGATTTTGTATTTTCAGTTTTTATATATTTTCAGGACGTGATTCACGATGGAAACGCCACTGAATCTTTCGGAAGTTTCAATTTATTGATGTTGTAGCGATATTATGTGTTATTATTATATACGTTATCAGTTATTTTGTTGGTATTCTACCTTCTTCTTTACTCATTATCGTTTTTATCATCCATATATACGGGCAAGTTTATATGAAGTCATATTGTTCCTAACTGTTCCCTATTGTTCCTAAGGCTGAAGATCACAAGTGACGATCATTTCGACGGGGTACCACGAGGGCGATCTTGTCAACCAATCAGAAACTTTTCATTCATTTGAATGATTAATTTACTAGGAAAACGCGGGATGCGCGTTGTGAGATGAGCTTAGAAGTATGGCAATCTAGAATCAAAAATAACTTGTCAGCTCAATTTACATCTACAAACCTTGACTTACTTCAAACGTTCAAAAACCTCTCCTGCAACTTGTTGATATTTATAGTAACCTGCAACCTGTCGTATAAACACTTTGCAAAACCAATTGATCC
>OZ023335.1:3358127-3368127 GCA_964007535.1 Brachyptera risi | reverse complement strand
GATCTAGAAAGCAGTGAGTCTTGGCGACATAATTCTGCTATCATTCTTATATATTTGATGAATAAAAACAGTTGATTGATTTTTTTTCTTCAGAACAGTAGATTCGAATTGCCTACAAGATCGTGATAATTTGTAGGCCCATCATTCAATTATGTGTTCACATTCACAGAAAATTTCATCTGGAGATATTTCACATTTTCTTACCCAGCCCAATCTTGTGGGGTTTTTTAGAAACTTTGACATGATATTTCTCAGAATCGGTTCAACCGATTCATTCCAAAACTATACAGTTCTGAGTTTGATAAGTTTGCCTATACAAAAAAGTTTCATTTCGATCAGTCAACCCCTGCGACCTTTGCAGTGCCCACAAACAAACACACACACACACACTCTAGATCTCGTAGCGAGAGGACGTGTTTTCGTTTAGCTCCTGCAAGGTTAAACCCGCGAGTATACAGTGATACAGTGACAAGCACAGCTCATCCACATTCCGTGCATTCGAAATTCGGTTTCGTGTTTAAGTTGTCAACTTTTCACAATTATTATTTATTTTTATTATTGGAATAATTATTACCTTTCTTTTGATGTAGACCACAATTTTGTGGTATTATTGTTTCGTCGTTTTTTGTCGGTTTTTAGGTGTTCGCTGCTCTGCCCAGCCACCTGATAATATATTGTTTATTTTTCGTTCATAATATGTAAGTTTTATATATTTTGGGTAAAATTGGTGTTCTTCGCTGTTCTGCCCAGCCACCTGATATATTGTCTATTTTTCCGTTAAACAATCACAGTGTCTTCTGATTGCTTTATTACCATTATTTCACTGCCTGACATTGTTCGGATGTCAGGCAGTCGTCACGCAGCAGTAGGCTAGTCCTATTGTTGCACCCAGATATTATTTATAAGCATCCACAAATATTATTATTTTGAAACTTTGAAATGGCTGGTTCGTCTTCGCTCAGCCGTTTTGTACCCATCCCTAAAAACATTAGCCACAGGTTTTTGACCGAACCGAATAACAATGTCACAGTTTTGCCTTTGAGAGCAGGATTGAGACGCGCTTCGTCAAATGACGAATTACGTATCAACCCCACCGAATCGTATGACATCCCAAGAAAATCTGTTTCAACTGAGAATAACATCTCGAAACCAGACATGGTTCAGCTTGAACCAGTTTTAACTGAGAATAATAAGCCTACACATCGCATTTTGACCCATCAAGGTGATAGGCCTAGAACGATGGCGCAAGTCCTCGGGTCTAATCACAAAACGCAACATTCGGTTACATCTCGTGACCGCCCATCTCTAGCGTTTCCTGCGAAGGATCAAGCTATTGTTATAGATTCAATAGAAGGCGTAACTATCGCTCAGTATTTGGGTGCTGTAGCTCAGATAGTGGAACCGAAGAATGTAATGTTTGCATCGCGAATGTCACAAGGTAGAGTGGCATTTTATTTCACCAGTAAGGCTTTAGTGGACAGTTTCATCCTCGACCACGGTGGTATTGTGATCAATGACCTATTCCTCAGCGCTAGGCGCTTGGTCACAAAAGCAGAACGTTTAGTTCTATCTAATGTGTGTCCCAGTATTCCACATGAAGCGATCGTTCAGCAACTTGCGACTTTTTTGAAAGTTGTATCACCGGTTAATTTCATCTCATTGGGAATTAAGGGCAACGGTCTGGATCATGTTATGAGTTTCCGCAGGCAACTTTACGTTGTACGGGAGGAGACTAGATCACTACCGGATTCAATCCTAATCCCTTTCGAAAATGAGTCATATAGAGTATTTCTCTCTTTCGATGACATTAAATGTTTCAAATGCAAGGCTTCGGGACATGTGGCACGAGCATGTCCGAAAGCAACCGATGTACGTCAACAACAACAAAAACAGAACTCTATCTCGACAGAGAGTGAAGAGTTCCCTCTCTTGGTTCAGAAGAGAAAAGCACCCAACTCGACGGTAGATAGCAATGGAGAGAATGCCACAGCTATTGTGGAAGACGAAGTATCTTCTAACATGGATGTAGAAGAGTCGACAGAGAGTGACATCCTTGACAATTTAGTGGTTGACACCACTAGAGATCTCTCCATTCCTATTCCAAGTAGTACTGGTATTAGGAAAAGCAAACCTCCTTTAAAAAGAAAGAAGACTTCTGAGGATGAGAGTCCACTCGTTGGGTTGGAGTCCGACGTACTACCAGAAGCTGCCACTAAGCTGCTCCAAGAAGCAGAGACAAATCCCATATCCATCACCACTTTCATTCAATTCCTGAATGATGTTAAGTGTAATGATCGCCCTCTTCGTGTAGCCCAACGTTTCTCTGATGATATACCCGGCATCATCAACATGCTGGACTTGATTCAGCCAACGATTCAAAGTGATCGAGCTCTGAGAGCCCGTATCAGGCGACTGATCGGGAAATTGAGAAAATCGTTTGAGTATTATATCGCGACCGGGGATGACGCTGCCTCGTTGACACGCTCTCTCTCTAACGAGAGCCTGTCCTCGAGTCAGCTCGTATAACAAAGTAAGCGAGAATGAGTGTTGAATTATCGTTTCTGACACTCAACACTAAGAGTGTCAGAAGCGAGTTCAAGTGGATGCAGTTGGTTTCGTTGCTGGAAAGACATTTCCCTGATGTAGTTATACTACAGGAGACAAATGCCCACCAGACACCTCTCCCCTTTCAATATTCACAATATATATTTCATTTCAATCCTCCAGTGCAAGCTTGTACGGGAACCATTATTGGCCTACGAAAATCTTCTATATTGAGCCTTGGCGATCAGAACAGCATCGTTCCTGGTTACTTGCAGGAGATCCGCCTAGAACGATCCACTACTAATCAGATTCTATATGTATATTCTATTTATTTACCACACATACTCGACGAAGCAATGAACATCCTCACACAGTTGGAATCACGTATAGCCACGCTCAAGTTGTCGGGGGGAGCCCACAACCTGCAGTTTCTGATTGGAGGTGACTTCAATACAACACTCGACCCCAAGAACGACAGATCAAGCGGAGATGAACGATATCCACGTGTCGCTCACCTTCTGCAACGCATTGTCACACGATACAACTTATCAGACCTATGGCGTGATTTTCACCCTGGAGAACCTGGCTACACATTTGTAAGCAATGCCCCTTATTACACAGCATCACGACTTGACCGGTTTTACTCCTCACCACAATTTTCAGCAGCAGTGAAAAGCGTGAGAGTTTTACCCTCTTTTTCTGACCACCTAGGGATAATAACGACACTTACAACAAGTTCACCCAGAACACATCCACCCTACTGGCGTTTTGACAACACACTTCTTCTTGACCCGTCTTTTATGGACACCATTCGAGAAATGCTAGCTTCGTTTGACGACGAACAACAAATGTACGACTCCTTGAGCATGTGGTGGGACGCTCTGAAGCTCGAGATTCAAATCACATGTAAACGTTTTGTTCAGTATAGGAAGCAAGAGTCAGATGTGGCTTTTCGTAGACTAGAAATTCGGGTTGAGAAGCTTGTGGCCGAAACTCGTATCGAAGGCAGAAATATGAGCGACCTCTCTGCTGCAAATGAACACGCCCGAGATGCATATTCTCGTCGTAGTGAACAAATACTATCAAAAGCACGACACGATCATCTTCTAACTTTAGATCGTCCTGCTAGCAACTTAATGGCACAAGAAGCAGCGCTATCTTTCAAGCCCTTGTCCAAGCTACAGTCGAATGGTACCATCTTCTCTGATGCACAGTCTTTGTGTAGTATCACAAGAAATCATTTTCTGGAAGTCTATTCGGCAGAACACGCGCTCATTCTGGAGAACTCTTCACTATACGAAGATTTGCCCACACTCTCCACACTAGATCGTGAGCGTTTGGATATACCACTTACTCAAGTTGATTTTCTGAACGCTCTCAAATTACTGAATAAGGGAAAAGCTCCCGGAATTGATGGTTTAACACCCGAGTTCTATCTCAAATTTTGGCCTGAACTCAAAAACTATTATTGTAGTGTTTTTGATGAAGCATTACAGAGAGGCAGTCTGCCAAAATCAGTAACGAAAGCAGTGCTCACTTTACTGCCAAAATCAGGAAATAGACTTGATATCAACAACTGGCGACCAATTTCCCTACTTACAACTGATTATAAGATCTTGACGAGAGCACTTGCTTCGCGCCTGAGTAGTATAATGGCCGGATTAGTGCATCCTGACCAAGCATACTGCGTACCCGGACGCACCATAGTTGATAACCTCCATCTTCACCGGGATATCATCGACTATGCCAATAAAGAGAATACATCCCTCGCGTTACTATCCCTGGACCAAAAAAGTGCTTTCGATAGGGTTAGCCATGAATATCTCTTCCATGTTCTAAAATTATATGGATTTGGTGACTGGTTCTTATCAACTTTAAGAACAATGTATGCTTCTGCGACCAGTTTTGTTAGAGTTGGTTCTTTCTTGACAGCACCAATTGGGCTAGGACGGGGCATAAGACAAGGTTGCCCTATGTCTGGCCAACTCTTCTCTCTGTCTATTGAGCCATTCCTCAGGCTATGTCGTACACGACTAACTGGTTTCCCTCTACCTTCTGTTCAAGAGCGAAAACTAGTTGTATCCGCCTATGCGGACGATGTATCAATTTTTGTTCATCAAGACGATGACTTCAATCGACTTCAGGAATCATACACAATCTATGCTGAACAGTCTGGGGCTAAAATGAACCCACTCAAGTCGACAGGACTATGGTCAGGCAGTTGGATTGGTCGAAACGATACACCACTCAGTTTTACTTGGTCTTCCGAAGGGGGCAAATATCTTGGTGTGATGCTGGGTAATGGTCCAGAAACCCAGAGACAAGGTTTTTCAAAGTTGGAAGAAAAGGTAACCAACATCCTCACTCATTGGTGGCTTCGATCGTCGGCAATGTCGTTACGTGGACGTATACTGATTGTAAATCAATATGTCGCTCCACGCCTATGGTACACCTTTCAAATCTTACCTCCACCACCAGCACTAATGACAAAACTTCAAGGAAAAATGGCAAACTTTGTATGGGCTGGTCGGAGACATTGGACACGACTTCGTGACCTCTGTGCTCCGCTCCATCTTGGCGGCTTGGGCCTTGTTCATCTGGCATCCAAAGTGAACCTATTTCGAATCATATTTGCAAAACGCTTCATAACGGGCTTAGAGGATCATCCAGGCCATGTCATGACCAGGCATTTTTTGAGAAGTTTTAGAGGCCTTGGTCTAGACTGGCAAGTGTTTTTCTGCCCACGGATCAGTGGTCCCGCAACTCGCCAAACTACGGATTTCCTCCATACAGTGCTGCGTGCATGGGCGTCTCTTCACCCTCGTCCACAATCGTACGCATCATCCGTATGCGGACTTCGTGATATACCCTTGACATCAACCTTACTCATTCCATCTTCAGCCTCCCCTTTCATTCCCTCTTGGTTTTCACTGCAATGCAAGACCATTGGTGACCTTCTCGATGGAAGCGAGTGGCGGCTGTTGGAGGAAATAGAAGGTTTTGCAAACCTCCCACCGCGACTCAGACAAGCGCTTGCTATCAACTACAAGCACATCCAAGCATATTGTCACTTGCGTTTTCGTGACGTAAAGGAGGTGTATGGTCCTGAACCGTGGCCCCCTCCTTGCGAGTATTATCGGGCTCTTGAGGATAAGGTTGTTACTCTCGAACCTAAGTCGGAAAGGCGTGCAATTCTTATAGACATAATGGCATCGGTGCTCAATCTAGATGGTCCGATGAAAGGCCACTGGTTTGATGCCCCCGTTTACTGGTCCGCCTTATTTCACGCTCCCTCACTCGGCCTGGATGCCGAAGTAGCGTGGCGCTTCATGAAAAACCGTTTGGCAGACCCAATTTTCCTTCACATTGCGGGATTGTCCGCTTCACAGCTGTGTCCCTGGTGTCACGCTGAGGGGACGGCATGGCACATGACAGTGGTCTGTCGCCGCGCCACGTCCATGTGGCAGCTCGTAGACACCCTTCTGAAAAAGCTTCTAGGCCAGCGGCATAGACTGGTGCTCCGGGAGGTGTATGTCGGGTTCAGGCCCGACACGTTCACAGCCCTCCAGACCGATTTGGCCAACTACCTTCTGGTGTTGGCCAAGAGCACAATCTATCGCCTGCTTGTAGCTTATTTCAAAGACGACCGCGTCCCCTCGCCCTATGATGTGGTGCTCAAAGCACGCATCAAGTCACGCATAATGAAGGAGTATGCGTGGCATCTAGGGCGAGGTGATTTCGACTCCTTCAAGGAAAAGTGGTGCGTTAATGAAGCTCTTTGTTCTTTGAGGGGCAGGGAGCTCATTTTCAGCCCCGCTCTCCTCACCGGCTAAGACGTCTTTTCTTTTCTTTCTCGTTTTTCTTTCCGTAAAAAATTGTTTTTCTTTTCCTTTCGATTGAATTAAATCGTACTTGTTTTGCCTTCCACTAATTGTGGTGATGTGCGTGTAGCACCCAACTGTTTTACTTTATTTTTATTTTTTGAATCCTTGGTTTATTTTATTTTCTTCTTTAATCTTGTCAATTAATGTGCGAGATTGAGATGTGTTTAAATTGTGTTTTTACGTTACAAACGTCATTATGTTCTGTGCCAGTCTGCCTGTTTTGTTTACGAATACGCTATTATTATTTTCAGAACTCCAGTGATAGAAATTGATACCCTAGAGGAACTAGCTTTTTTTTAACTCCGTATCGTTTATTTAAAAAAAAAAAAAAAAAAAAAAAAAAACGCACACACACACACACACACAGAGAAAGCTCTCTATGAGTGGAATGGAATCTGCGCATGTGTACGCTCATTTATAACTACCCGTTCGTCTTACAACGCATATCCTGTATTATCATATAGTTGGTCTCCAAAAAAATTGACCCTCAATTTATTAATACTAGGCAAACGCGTTATGTGTTTCCGCGTTGATGGATGAGCTGGACCATATCAACTTATCTTTGGATTGGTTATTATATATATATATACACCTTGAGATCCAAACCATTACATCACTGCCATCTTATTTTCCATTAATAATTTATATAATAATAAAGAAGGCTTTGTTTTAATCGTTTACAGTCAAGTGGTGACACTTGTTGCTTTGATTTAATAGGTATCTTAATAGCTTTGAATAATTGACACAAATAACATTATATATTTTTTTACATCGAAACGGCTGATCCGATTTGAGTAAAAGTTCGGAATAATGTGTATCATTATCAGATTGAAGTTCTCTGAGAATTTGAATCCTCTCAGATGAAATATTTTTCACGAATGTTTTCCTCTGGCTTATTCTAATGGGATTTTTGAAAACTTTGGAATGAGTTTTCTCAGAAGTTGTTCAACCGATCGTGCCTCAAAACTATACAGCATCAAGTCAGATAGGGGTTCATGTGTGTGCCAAGTTTCAACTAATTTTGAATTTTCGTCTGACCTGTGGAGCGCGAACAAAAAAACAAAAAAAAAAAAAAAAAAAAAAAAAAAAAAAAAAAAACAGGCACTTTTTTTCGGTATAGTGTAATTGAGTCTTCGCTTCGCTCATCCAATAATGCAATTCACAATAAAATAACACTGATGTGTGTCAATCATCTAAAAATAAGCATCCTTTTTACTTCTTTTGTAGTCGGCACTATCAATTGTTAGAGCTAATACATAGAAGGAACCGACAATCGTTACCTTCAAAACTGATTTCACAATTGATAGATCGACCATAGTCGGGAAATTGAAATGATCTATTCTAATATAGTTGTTTTCACAAAAGAAAGTCTTCTACCAACATAAACAAAACAAATATCACCGTTTCATTTCCATAGTTGTGGTATTTTTCGAAAACTAGGCAAACGCGTTATGTGTTTACGCGTTGATGGATGAGCTGGAACATATCAACTTATCTTTGGATTGGTTATCATATATATATATACACCTTGAGATCCAAACCATTACATCACTGCCATCTTATTTTCCATTAATAATTTATATAATAATAAAGAAGCCTTTGTTTTAATCGTTTACAATCAAGTGGTGACACTTGTTGCTTTGATTTAATAGGTATCTTAATAGCTTTGAATAATTGACACAAATAACATTATATATTTTTTTACATCGAAACGGCTGATCCGATTTGAGTAAAAGTTCGGAATAATGTGTATCATTATCAGATTGAAATTCTCTGAGAATTTGAAACCTCTCAGATGAAATATTTTTCACGAATGTTTTCCTCTGGCTTATTCTAATGGGCTTTTTGAAAACTTTGGAATGAGTTTTCTCAGAAGTTGTTCAACCGATCGTGCCTCAAAACTATACAGCATCAAGTCAGATAGGGGTTCATGTGTGCCAAGTTTCAACTGATTTTGAATTTTTGTCTGACCTGTGGAGCGCGAACAAAAAAACAAAAAAACAAAAAAAAAAACAGGCACTTTTTTTTCGGTATAGTGTAATTGAGTCTTCGCTTCGCTCATCCAAATATCAATTTTCATGACGAGGCCCAGGTTCAAAAATGCAACTACATCTTCAAAAAGCCTAAATCTTTCAAATTTCAGCGATATTATTCATTGAAATATATGTTTTTATATTTTTTCAGTTGGTAGACGGACTTCATCTCTAGTGAATACAAGTGTATCAGCTGTCTTCATTAATGGTTCCATTTAAAATGAGTCCACAAAGATTCTGACAATGATGTGCGAAATATAAATCATGAAGTGTCGAAACAACCAATCGGTGATCATAAATCATACAAAAGACGGTCGATCGAAACCTTGAATAGATAATTATACACTAATTTATGATAAAGTACCAGGTAATAAGTGTTGATGGCTACGAGCGGTGGTTTCTCCGATATGTTTGTGATAACGGTTGAGGGTTTACAGTGGTAAATTGGTGATCCATATACTATGGTTACCATATGGTTGTACAAAATATAGGCAATGACATTGTAAGAAATGTTGCAGAAATGGGTAAGAGAGATATACAGTGGCGGTATGCGGCAAGAAAGAAAGGGAAAGAGAGAGAGAGAGAGAGAGAGAGAGGGGGGGGGGGGGTGGTCGAGATACATAAATAGGGAGAGAATATAAAAAAAATAGGTTTCTGTCTCAATTAATCAATTCATTTTCATCTATAATGGGTTTAACGATGCACTGTACTGTTGACAACGATCTATTGGCGTCGGTGAATGATATATGAGATGGTGGGATGGTGAGATGACGATTATTTTATCAGGTGTTTCTGTATTGTGGGAAAGTGTCGGTCGTGGCCTGTTGTTAAGGAACCAACCCAGTATTGACCTGAACGACAGAGGGAAACCACGAAAAATCTCTGCCAAGATAGTCGACCATGGCGAGAATCGAACCCCGGTCTCCTGAATAACAGCTCAGTGTGCTAGCCACTCGACCACATGTCAAAGACAGTGGTTTCTAGCTCATTAATGGAATAAATGCAATATCTATAAGCAATTCACTATTTTTCTATCAGAATATTTACTACTGAGGCGAGTGGCCGAGTGGTTTATACGCACTGAACCATCATTCAGGAGACCGAGGTTTGATTCCCGCCATGATCGACCATCTTGAAACGTTTTTTTTTGTGGTCTTTCTCTGTCGTTCATGTCAATACTGGGATGGTTCCTTAACAACAAGCTACGACCGACTCCTTCACACAATCTAAAAACACCCAATAAAATAACCTTTCATCTCATCGTCCCATCATCTCATATATCATTCACCGACGCCAATAGATCGAAGTCATCAGTACAGTGCGTCGTTAAATCCAATATAAATAAATGAAACTATCCAATTCTGGAATCATTTATTGACTTCATTCTATTCAGGGGATATATTGAGGTGAATTATTGCTCAAGGTGTTGGGGTTATCGAGGTTTTTGAGGCATTTCAAACAGTCTTATAAGCATTTTCTATCAATTGACGACTCGCAGTCTCCGCCCCCGTGACGTCACAAATCATACCGTCCAATCAA
>OZ023335.1:3280627-3353127 GCA_964007535.1 Brachyptera risi | reverse complement strand
CCTCTCTCTCTCTCTCTCTTCTCACAGGTAGCTGTGTCCGAATCTTCTCAGTCATCAGTCAGTGGTGTTTGTACGAGACACCGGCGAACATCTTCACAATTCGCAGCATCCAGACTGTCTGTTCGATACTCCGTACCAATAACACGCGGCAAAGAAAATACTTGGACATTTTTGAAGATTTTCAATTTTCACGTGTTTTTCATTTTTGTATGGTTATTTTTAGAGGATACATAATTATTGGGACAATTATTTGAAGATTGTTTTTAAATATTGAACATTTTATAGAAAGGAACTATTCACATTATATATCTAGAACTTCGAAAATATTTATATATCCGTATATTTCATCTATATAAATACTCAGTGATTTTTACGGAAGTTGGAAATATCATATTTATGATTTTGAATGAAAAAAATCGGAAGAAAACGTGAAAGAACAATTGTAATTTTGTGACTGATCTGAACAAATTGAGAGTGTGTTTAATCATACCATATTTTAGTGAGTAATTAATTCATTCGTCGAACTCTCACATAAATAATATAGGCCTATATATAAATTCTGGTTTATATGTGACAATGACAATTCGTATGTTTTGATTTTTTTCCGAAACTGTCTACGGAAATTTGTTCACAAAGTATTTGTACAAGACCTTCATCAGTAAACCCACAAAATGACGTCTTCTCATCAATATCCCCGTTTGATGACAGATGGTTCTTCGGACGGTTATCACAGTCCCGTATCAAGTCCCGACAGTTTATACGCCTCTTCATTCCCGTCTGTACCGAGTCCCAACACGGCTACATACGTCACAAAACACCAACATTACAACACCAACATCCACCAAGAATACTACCAACACGACGAGACCAACTGGGAACATTGGGGCGCAAAAACATGTGTGAAAAACGATCAAGTCTCCAGTGGGCAGTGCGAAGTAAAATCGAACGATTATTACAGTGAAAAATGGAACACAAAACAAGCTGATTTGAAAGAATTAGGATTAAGAAAATCGAACGACTTTGACAGTTTTCAAAATACCAGCAACATGGAATATTATCCAATGACCGATATGTGTATGAAAAATAAAAAAACTCAAGAAAGAAAGGTAAACGATTATTATAATATGGTTCCAATTGAGGATAAAAGATTTAAAGTTAATTTTGAGAATAGATATGAATTACCAAATCAGTGTTTTGAAAATATGGAAAGGAAAGGAGTGGGGTTTGATATTGAGACCACAAAAAGAGGCTCAAAAAGAGATTACCCAATTATGGAAAGTGGTAGTTATGTAAATAAAAATGTTTTCAATAATGAAACTAGGAATGAGAATTGGGCTAAAAATCAACAGTATGATAGTAATGTAGATTACAATATAAAACTAGATTATGATGATGACGAAGAAGATGAAGATGATGATGATAGTGGTGGTTCCAAGCCAGTTGTTGAAGTGTTGAAGAAGAGGAGATTGGCAGCCAATGCGAGAGAACGTAGACGTATGAATAGCTTGAATGATGCTTTTGATAGGCTCAGAGATGTTGTACCCTCTTTGGGAAATGATAGGAAATTATCGAAATTTGAGACTTTACAAATGGCGCAGACTTATATATCAGCACTATATGAGTTGATGCAAAGAAACTGATAACTTGTGCTTGGATGTGAATCCTTTTCGATTTATCAAACTGTTCCTATGATTTTGCTCAAATTAAAATATTGATTTTGATTTTTTCAATTTGAAAAAATGACAGAAAACTGATATTACTCCTTAAGTGTATTTTATGTGGCTTCATTTATTTATTGCATTTTTTTTTTTTTTTGTTATGAGCGAGAGAAAAAATATCTTGTGAAATATCAACTATGTATTAATATGTACAAGTATTATTAGAAATGAGAATTGGTTCAAGTTTGATCTCACAATTTGTAATTCGTAATTTGTCAAAGTGTTGGATTTTTAGATTGATCAGATGTGGTGAAACATATGAATTTAAAAGATTTGAAATTGAAAAATAAATTCAACTCTTATTTGGGAATGGTATTCATATGATTGTGAATGTAAAATTCGAATATTCATTTAAATATGTGTTTGAATTTAGCATTTTGTTTGAAGCGGAATGGAACCATGGAGAGTTGAACGCAAGGTTGAAACAGTAACCTCCCAAATGTATGCATTCAATCAATATTAGAATTGTTCTAATCGATATAAACACTTTGGAAAGATTTTGTATGTATAACTATATTTCTCTCTCTGATATTTGTGAATAGTGTTGAAATAATATTGTACAAACTGTGTAAAATGACTTTTTTGTTCCTCTTTTGAAGGAACAGAATAAAACTAATTTAATTCAAAATTTAACAGTGTATTGTGTATTTCAATTCCCACTTCCTGTATCCATGATACCACATCAAAAATTCCTATTACCATTCAAAGAAAATTCATGAACTTGAATTAATTAAAAAGTTTGTTGGATGAATTTAGGTCAACTTAATTATTATGAAAAGTGTTTAAAAATTATGGGAAAAGTCTACATATATTTCTAGTTCGTGAAGATCAGTTACATCCATCAAAAACATTTTATCGGTAGGCCTGAAGAATAGAAGAAAGAGCATTGTATTGGATATTTTGATCTGAAACAACTAAAACCTTCCAAGTGGTGTTTATATTGTCTTTTCAAAATCATTTATTTAAAGTGATATCAAGATGACATGCAGTCATTTGGATTCTATATTCTAAAATGTTGACATTGTAATCATTCAGATAAACCTTTCGTCACAATATTTCGAAAAGTACTTGGATTTCAATTACAAGAAGTATTTTATTCATTGTCTGCCAATTAAGTCCAATCAAATTCATCATTCAAAAACCCTCGAATTGCCAAAAAAAATATTTGATAAAATATTACTTTGCAGAGAACAATTTTGTATGAAAAAATTATTCAATTTTTCAAAAATGATGAATATTTGACATATGTATATGAACAAACATAATATATGAACATATAAATATATAAATAAAAAATGACTATCATAAGTATTTTCCTATTAAAATGATCCAACAATGAACTGAATGAGATTTAAAAGAATGACCTAATGTAGAAGCTGGCTTTCCTCTTCTCCTACAGATCTCATGACAAAACAATTGAGAATGTTACCTTGCAATGTAGGTACTTAGTTCATCGTAATGTTTTAATAGAACTACAAAAAAAAACATGTCTCCGCAAATCAGTAGATTTGTTTCGGCAAATGACTATTCCCTTTGTATTTTCACCAGCCGATAAAAGTAGTTTCACACTCGGTAGACGGGTCGAAACCACCGTATATCAACGTTGAACAATACACGGAGACGGACGTTCGTAGAGTTCGATAGGAAGGAAGGTTAGTACCATTGTAATTAGAGTAGCTGTCAGTTAACGTGGTAGCGACGTATTTGTCATTCGGCCATTCCGTAGACTTTTGTCGCCTTTTGTCGCCAGACGAATGCAGCGAATAACATAGAAAACAAATGAACTAACAGGAATTACGTATTTTCAGTTAGTTTCAAGGGAGAAATTCTGAAATGTCCATTGGAAAACGATGTGATTTGTTTGATGTGGAAGGTCAAGTTAGTGAACATTTGTGTGTTTTTTTATAATTAAGCTTGCATATTCAGAACTTGTTTTGTATCATTTGAATGTTGACCTTTTGTTTCATTGGTCAAAACTGTTAGGTGTAGCTCAGCACAGTTTAAACTTTGAATGAACTTTTTTTGAGTGAAGTTTTGAATGGAAAATCAATGAAAATTTGTTTACATTTTTTTTTCGAAAATTGGTCAAGATATATTGGGAAAACGTTGCGAATGCTTTGTAAGATGAGTGAGGTTTCATATATGAACAACCTTTATTGGTCCCTGGCATATAAAAAGTTTACAGGATAACAATCAGTATAACATACAATGTTGATATCAATATATATAGAGATGAAATATAGTTAAATAATTGAAAAGAGTTGAAAATTGAAAGTTGTAATAAGTAATAATAACATTATGCTCAAAAAAATTGAGCTAATAATAAAAATTGAGAATATAACCGGAGGAAATTAATGAAAGTAAAAATATTTGAGGTTCTTAGAGGAAATAAAAAAATTGAAAAGAAAGAAAATTAATTATTATAAAAAGAATTCAACATTGTGAAGATGATTTCTCAGAATATTGACTGAACCTCTCAAAGCTAAAATAACAATATCAAAAACAAGTTTTTTTTCTGGATAGCTATTTATACACCTATTCTGAACTCATTTGATTCACTGCCTTTTTGATCTATCTATCGATTATTTCAGTCGTTTTATTAACTAATTGGTTTCACTTGTGGATCTTGATAGTATATTATTCTTACAGCTTCTGAAGGCTTCTGTCACGTAACAAATGACAAACAATAGTTACTATAGCAATACAGCAAACTGATAGACTACCAAATATTCTGATTGGTCAATTCCAACTGGTGGACATTGTTGTCGGTTCAACAATGAGTGACGTCACTTGACAGAAGCCTATTAATTGATGTATATAAAACAAAACGAGTAATATCTGTCTGCAATACTGTACATCCGATTAATGTTGATGATTTTTTCCATTTTTAGCGTGTTCACCACACTGTGGAAACACACTTATACGTTTGATTCAAAAGGGACCGAAAAAATCTATTCGTCGCGTAGAATCGCTGAATTTCTACGTAAATTGAAAATTATCGAGCTTGGATTATGTATTTTTTTACAATCTTCGACTACGTAGTAATGAAACTTGTCCACATAGCCTGTATATTTTCGAATCAACGAAATAACGAAAAAAACTCTATCGACCTTGGAATGGCGTGGACTTTTATACCATATTTTGCGCGTTGATAGAATCGCTGGTTTTCCACGTAAATTAGAAATTTAAGCGCTTTCAAGTTGTAATTGGTTATAATCTACCGCGTTACGATAATAACTTTTGTCCACGTAGCCTTAATATTTTATAATTAAATAAAAACCGAAAAAAGATTGAGTATACCCCATTTTTAGTCAAGGAGGTTAAAATACTAACCTCTTTGGTTTGGCCCTCTGAAAACCATGGTAACATTTTATAAGCAACCGATGTGTTCATATTATCTTCTGGACCCGAATTCACACAAGGTCATAACTTTGATTTGGCTCAAAGTTACGAACTTCTTTCGAGATAATACCATATTTTGTCTTAATCCAAACTCATGAAGAAATATTTGATCGTCCCACCAATCCCTAGCAAGTGTCTGAGATCCTAATAGCTGTTCTTTCATCTATTGTCCAGAGAGAAGTACCTAAAAAATTGACTGGTAGGCCTAGGCCCTAGTAAGTGATCACCTCTTGACTTTGAATATCAATTTACAATGATTTTATGGCTGAATTTGACAGAAAATGTAAATTCTACCCACCAAAACACGGTAAGGATATTTTTAAATACCGCGCAATTTGATTTACGTATTTTATAAATCCGGTTGTACATCTAACCTCAACGTTTTGCTTGATCTCGACTAGGCCTAGGCCTAGCGTGTGCAACTGTCAGTGTCACCTCTGACCACTCACCTTGTCTGTCTACTCTAGCCTAACCTGTCAAAGAGTGTACCACTATTACTAGGCCTATTTCCTACTAATTATATTACAATGTTCAATGCTGGGCTTTTCCTAATTCTGGATGAGGCTAGGCCGAGGCCTAATCAGGAGGGGCCTATCATTGTTAGACCTGGCAGAGTATTCAAAGATAGGCTGGATTCATTAAATGTGTCGGATGACCATCTGATTAAACGGTACAGGTTTCCAAGACATATCGTCTTGGAACTGTGCAGCATTTTGGAAGGCCATTTGACCAGACCGACGCAAGTTCTTACTGCATTGCGATTCTACGCGTCTGGAAAGTTCCAGCTCGTTATGGGCGATGTAACAGGCATAAGTCAAGCCAGTTGCTCGCGAGTTTTGTGTGACATGAGCAACGCATTGGTTCAACACTCCCTCCAGTTCATATCCTCCCCTATTGAAAATGAGGCATACGTTGCCAGAGTTGAAGCAGGTACGTTGCTGAGGTTATTAGTTGCTAGTACACTGAACTGTCATACACAGACTGGGATCTGATGTTAGAGTCGAGTTGAGTTAGGTTAAGCTAACTTGAACCGAAAATCTCGTACACCGCAAGAAAAATATTTTCATGCATGATGGCTAGTATATTATTGTGGGGAGAAGAGGATAGTCTCACACTATTCAAATGCAATATCGTAGCCTCCCTATTCAGTCATCATCTGAAATAATGCTTACGGTGTAGGCCTATCGGATTTTCAGTGTAGGCCTACGTTTTTCTCAATTCACCATATTTTCGGTGTATCAGTTATGCAACCCAAGGGTGGTACGGTACCCTACATGTACAGGCCTATGGTGGACCATCCTGATAGAGTTTTTTTGGTTATTCTCTGTCATTCAGGTCAATACTGGGATGGTTCCTTGAAAGACGGCAGGAAGCTTGCTTGCTCTCCGAGTTGAGTTTTTGCATGCCGGGGACGTATGGTGCGGGGAGGGTAGTAGGCGTGTCGCTAATGTATAGGCCTCGCTGTTATTTCTTTGATGGTTTTATTTGTTTGAGATTTGATAAATATATAAATTGACGGGTACAATTATTGTACATAGATTGGATTGTTTTATTGCAATCAATCACTTATTCTCTGATTAGGCTACAAAGGAGAATCACAAAAGTAGCCTATCAGAAAATACTGATGAATAACACATACATGAGACATTCAACATGGGCCTACATAGTAATTTAATCACACTATCGAGTGATTTAATAATTTAAATATTACTTGCTTTCTTTACTTTTTGATTGTGAACACTTTGTTTCATTAAAATAATAATATTTCGTTTATTTAGCGACAGTGCGCTATTCAATAAGATACATTACATAAAATAGGTACATACACTGGTAATTTGTATGGATAATAGAAGATATAACATAAAATTGAAAAAATATGAAAATAATAGAATAACAATGAGTATTTTCTTCATACTATAGCTTATAATTTCTTAACATTATATATTTCACAAGTGCATTTTTGAACTCTTTCTGTGATCCCAATTGTTTTAAATAATCTGGTAGACTGTTATAGTCACGTACACCTCTATATAACAATGACTTGGCATTTATCTGTTTGGAGCAGCTACTAAGATACAGATTGTTATGATTTCTCGTACCATGGTTATGGATCGAGTTAACATATGTTAGTTGTTCATTTAGATAGGGGGGTAATTTACCATTGTGCATTTTATGGATGAAACACATTCCATTCAGACTTATCCAGTTCACTACGTTCAGCCATCCTAGTACTAGTAACATTCTGTCTACATGCGTTTCCCTTCTACATTTCAGTACAATTCTCATTCCTCTATTTTGTAATAGTTGCAAGTTTTTAATGTCTGTCATGAATGCTTGATATAGTATTGTTATGCAGAAAGAGAAATGTGGTTTAACAATAGTATTATATATCAATAGCCTTGTCTGGAATGATAAATGTTCACTAATTCTGTTTAAATATCCTTATTTTTTTATCCAATCTTATGTCATTTTTTGTAACCATGTATGTAGGCCTATGTGAAAAAAATAGCATAGAATGAATATCTACTATACTACTACTACACTGATTGTTGTAGAGTACGAAAAAGTCTTATGAAAAATTAAAGATTTCAGTCTAGGCATTTCCGAATTCAATTATTGGATGAGCGATGTCACTCTCATGCATATTGAGGCAGTAATTGCAAATACGCTACCAAACTTTCACAATCAGTTGTCACATGATGAGAAAAATATATTTTTGTGTGTAGATCGCTCTTCTTACATGCAACAAACACATAGTTTATCATGTTGAGTATTCCTAGTTTTTAGTGACAATGAGTTGCAAGTGAGTCATGACAAAATGAAATGATACATTCAACCATACTGATTGATTGATTATTGCTTGTTGAATGCCCCACCAACAGATTATTCTTGTCGATTTTTTAATTCCATTGAACTAAGACTTCATTTCACTTGACGAACAAAATCGGGCTTCGTTTTTATGTTCTCTTTTGTACGTGGGAATGTGGCATACAGATAAGAGAGTGTGTAACCAATCAAAACTTTTTCCAAACGTTGGTGTAATTACAGAATTAAAGCGGACTATTAAAATAAACCGGACAAAATATGTTGAATTAATTTTTGATGAGTTCATAATCAACCAAGTTTGATGGGTCTGCATTAGTTAATTGAAATTATCATATTCATTTGACAGAAGAAGTTCTTCTCATTTTTCGATGGCCTTGAGAATAAAGTCAAAATATTTATTAAACTCGAAGATTACAGTGTAATCAGACATGGGAAAAATACTCTGAAGCAGGGTTTCCAGTAGGCCTACCAATTTTTTCTTGTCCGCCACAATTTTCCCAACGGACAATCACAAGCCAGTATTCTCCTAAAAACATGCCGGTTTACGACATCGTTTCGGTCCCGTGATTATTGACTCAACTTCCAACTTTTGTCGTCCGAAATTACGATCACCGTAAGTTACACTGCGATTGCAATCCATCTGGCTCCGGTTGTTTGGATTTACATTGCCACCAAAAAAAACAAAAAAAGAATCGATTCACAAAAATATCGATCCACATATCCTAACTGCAATTTCAAACATCACCACACTTTTAGAATCACGGTCTTAGATTTTGTATCCAGAATTGCTATGCCATTTGAAGTAGAATTATTTATTCAGATGGTACAGGACAATCTCCGTGTTTGTATAATTACAACGGCGCGACCTGAGAAAAGTGTGTCAATTTGTATTCTTGGGGTAATAAGATCGCCCTTGTGGTGCCCCGTCCAAACGATCCTACCTTTCATCGTTGGCCTTAATTGGGAAACAATGATTTTGTATCAAGTTTCGATGTTATTTAAAAAATATATATCGTATTCTGACAGCTCAATTTCTCACATTCAAAGAAGCCGTGAGTCGAGGTAATGACGGCTATGACTACGACGTGACGAAAACGTTACGACACAGCCAAGTGGAAATAGGCATGACAAAAATCGTACCGATATCGTGTTGGACGACAAAACAGAATCGGAACTGGAAACCCGGTCAACTTCAAGTATCTGAAAACTACATACAGATACTTGAATTTTGAGTAGGCCTATTTCAGATACAAGATACATTTAAAAAATGTATTTAAAATTTACAAAATACGAGATAGTGTCTCAAGTTTTCTATACAGTATTGGGTTTTAACGGCAAACTGTAATGATAGCCAAGATCTATTGGCGTCGGATGGATGATTAATGAGATGAAGGTTTCTTGAGTAATGGGAAGGATAGTGGGAAGGAAGCAGTCGTGGCCTATATTGTGGGAACCATCCCAGCATTAGCCTGGACTACAGAGGGAAATCATGAAAACCCCTGTAAAGGTGGAAGGCGGCAGGGATCGAACCGGGTCCTAAATTCCCCTCGCCTCCCGCAACACATGAGGAGTGAATATGTGAAGAGATAATGACAGATCGAAGGGTTGTAATATCACAATCATAAGTTCCTTTGTTAACAATCTGCATTTATCATACTTTGAACATTCTTCAATTTGAACTTTACCACCTCTTTTGTATTCACATGTATTCACCGTCTTTGTAAATTGACAATGTGTATGTAAAATTGTAAATAAAATATTACAAGCGAATTTCCTTTACCGATCTATATTTCTGCCTCGCATGTAAAGTTGACATTCCATTTTCACTCGACTGTTCTCACTGTTTGTTACTACGTGTGAATGTATAATAATTACTATAACATGAAATCGTGAAGTGTTTTGACATTACTTTACCGTTTAGTTATTATTTACACTCGAGACATTTCCTAGTTGTGGTTGCTTTTTTTTCAAATATGAAATCAAACGACAGTTCATGTTTTGATATAATCCGTGTATGCCTATAATGTATAATCCATGTATGGGGTGGTGAGATCGCCCTTGTGGTGCCCCGATCAAACAATCCTACCTTCAATTGGGAAACAATAATTTTGCATCAAGTTTCGATGTTGATAAAAAAAATATATACGCCTAATCCAATTGAATAATTTACTTTTCACATATTCTATTCATAATCTGTTGTTTCGACGCCGAAGAAGAGAAAACGTACAGATGACGATGCATTCGACCGTGCAACGGGAAAATGTCAGAATATGGGGGAGGCAAAAATGACTTCAATTCAAAATGTTGAATTGCTCTCTCAATACGAAAGCAGGGGCCTCATCAAAAATGGATGAAACTCTTGTTCTGATTGCTGAAGCAAAAGCGGCCAAATACCTGAAATAATAACATACCAAAACACATTCATGAAAAAATATAGGCCTAGATCAATACAAGGTATTCAAATGAAGATTCATTTACACGCATTAAATAACCAACTGATTGATATTTATTCCCTTCACAAATAATGAATGATATAATTTTAAGCCTATAAATTATTGAAGAAAAAATGGACGGCAGTGCACTGTGGTGTGTTGCTCTTCGTGTTGCTCTTCTTTCTGGAAATTGGTAGCAGCAGTCAAGGTTCATTTGCATACACAGAATCTCCTAAAAAACACAAACAATGCTATAAACTATTCAAAACTGGAATTGAAATGGTATTTCAGTAGGCCTACTGAAATTGAATTGAACTAATATTAAATTCAACTGGACCTCGATTAAATTGAATAAAATGTGATAATATTCGGCCCATTACTTTCAAATCTATCAACCGGTAGTTGAGGTAAATATTTATTCAAACACAAACGAATTGTCAACTTGAATACACACAATCGACCATTCTGTCCAAGGTCTTTGTTTTACGCTCGGACGTAGGAATTACGTAATTCCATGACTCCTTAGGCCTACTATTGGACTATGATCAATTTCTTCCTCTTCTCTGATGAGACTTGATAGAATATTGTGAATATTTGACAGTATAAGAAAACTAGATAATATTAAATATTGATAATATTGATGATTTTTTTATTCCTCAAAAGACCGGTTACTACATGTAATTTAATTTGCTCCCCTACAACATATTCTCACTGGATGCTCAAATACTTTTGAGAATTTTGTAGGCCTATGAAGTGTGATTTGATGTGTAATAAAATAAAAATAAGCATTGAAATTATTGTGTGTGGCTATTTGTACCCTCGTAGCTGTTGGTGGGGTTGTTCAACAGAATCAAAATGAAATAAATAAATAGGGGGCGTGTCAGTGAATTTAGTGCTACAAGAATATTCTACAGTCCGTATTCTTAAGCCGGTATAGTTTTACGGTACCTTATAGTAGACCGTTGCTAGCATATTGTTGACTTTTACTGGTATATCATTTATGAGCCTTGCCAGTAGTAAGGTCTACTGCAGTTGAGAGAATCGCCTACCGGTATTGATAACGTTACTACATGAATTCCTGTTATATTTAGTGTAATATTAATATTAATAGTGGTTATTAATATCCACAGTAAAAATAGAATTTAAAAAATGGATATTATCAAATTATCTTATATTTCATGAGAAATAAAACTATTTCATTTTACAGTGTATATTCCAAATAACTGAAAATAGTCCATAATTTCAAAATGTGGATTCTTGTCAGTAGGCCCTATGATTATTTTTTTATTAAAATTGATATTTTCATCATTATTATCAAAATGTACGTGCGTAAGTGTTCAGACTTGATATACTTGTTTGTAATTTGTTTTTCTTATGTATAAAATGTTAGTAGACCTGCAGACAAGTCAACTTTTTGTGACTTTGCGGGTCTACGAAATTGTACTGAAATCTTTGTGAGAACACAAATGAAAAAATGAAAAAAAAATTTCAATGTCAAGAGTAGGCTTACAAACCTTTGTCTCTACTCATACGTCTGTGGCAAGTTGTCTCGGATGTCATCCACGGGAGTCTGTCATTCCATGAAGAAATGATCAACGCAACCTCAATCGCCCTCCCAACTCATGCTCTTCCGTGCTGTTCGCGGCAAAGCGTTCAAACGAATCCAAGCTTCCATCTGTATATGTAGATACAATGAATATTGATGAATATTTTTATATTTAATCTGACAGAGATTAAGTAATGAGCTCAAGGTCGACACTACACAATTCACGATTCCTCTCTTACACCACAGTTTTGTTTGGTCAAGTAGGCTAGGTCTCGGCATTGAATGTGTAACCTTACATAATCAATGGTCTCGGGCAAGATGAATCGAGAACTAGGCCTAGCCCCTATGTTTATACAATATTTATGGTCTAGGCCTACATGTATGTAACTCCAAATGAGGTACTTCTGGCTGTGAAAATATAGGGTGTGCCTAGGTCATATATTTACTAGGTCCGAGTCTAGTTATTCATTGTCTCAGGTAGCCTATAAGCATTTAGTTGGAATGGTAGAAGTAGTAGTAGTAGTGTTTATTCCTTTAACCCTCTTTCGAGGAAATCACAACCTACAAGGGTATGGGCCCAAGTCTGGGCCTAGGCATTGATTTTGTAAGCTAAACATTAAATCAACTGTGAAAAATCATCAAATTCAATCTCTCGACTTATGCTTGCCTGATTGCAATTGTCAAAAAATACGACTAAACAGAACGTAAATTCATTTCTTACCTCAAAATTGAAAAATACAATCCCAATGTCGAAAGTGTCATCTGTCATCACACGGTTTTGAAGACCTCTCAAAGACAAAGCTGAACGAAGGTAGCTCATAACTCGAGCGTTCGATGAGTTCGATTATGGCAAAAAGCATTCAAAATTCAATACCAACTTCTAAATGTTATTGGTTTTGTAAGGTTGTCGGAAATCGGTCATTTGTAAAACGCCCACAAAAGTGGCCGATAGAGTTATCCAGCAGAAAGGTGTCTGGAGAATTTGTCGGCATATTGTGCATCGGCCCTAACACGCTTATATGAATGGACTTTAGGCCATTTGTTCATGCTTTGAAAATAATATGCATGTTGACTATCAACACCATTTGTGGTACACTATACATACATACAAACTATACATACAAATATTGCTTTCGCATTTTTTTTTAGGTTTCTGTACACAATGCAAGGTTGTAATACAAGGTTTTATTTCTCTAGAAGTAATGTATATATATATATATATATATATATATATATATATATATATATATATATATATATATATATATATATATATAAATATATATATATATATATATTGAAGGCTTTCTGCCAACAGAAGCATTTTAACCGTCCTCCTTGGTCTAGACTCTAGAGGTAGCGCATCTGCTTCTGGTTCCAAGGCCGCATGTTCTAATCCTGAGTAAAGTGTGTTTTATTTTTAAATGTTCTTTCATCTATCATCAGCTCACTGTTTTTCATCTCCCGCTCATTTGTACCCTCCATAACCTAGCTAATAGTGGGGTCGTTAAGTATAACATAGAAAAATAAGCATTTAATAAAAGTATTAGATTATTACGCCTATAATTAAAATATCAAAGGTGGGCCTACTCTACTCTGTTGATGAGAAAAGTTAATTCAGGATTCTTTGTCAATAGAAAAAATCTTGTAACGATTTTTTGTAAATAGAAGCAATGTATTTAAGATTTCTGTCAAAAGAAACAATCAATTTAGGGATTTATTTTTACAGAAGAATCCATTTAAGGTTTTCTGTCAATAGAAACAATCAATTTAAGGTTCAATTTTCTAAATGAGGGCGTCCAAGGGTGAGCTCGCTCACCCTTGTTAATAATTGAAATTAATGTTGTGTATGTATTTGTTTCATATGTATATCTCATATAGGCTTATATAGTTCAGTTTGAGTCTATATTATGTTGATTTTCAAAATATTTTCGACTTTTCATATATTTATTTCATCATGACTTATTTTTAAAATGTAAAAATCAAATTGGCAAATAAAGTATTGAATTGAATTGAATGTTGAACTTCAAAATTATGTGTTTAATTGATGTATTCGAATGCCACAGAAATTTGAATTGATTCGATGAAGATTATTTCTCATGAATTTTCCCATCAGATTATTCTTACGAGGTTTATCAAAATTTCGATTTTTTTTTCATAAGTGATGCAATCGATGTCACCTCCAAACTATACAGTACCCAGTTAGATGATTCTGATTCATGTGCATGCAAAGATCCATCAGACAGTTTTTTGGGGGGTTTTACCTGAGAAGCACGTACAATAAGACATATGAACACCCCCCCCCCCCTCCCCATTAAAAAGTTTTTACTACCCTCCGTGAGATTGAGTCTCCCTTTCGCTCATTCAATTAACCACTAGTGATAGGCGGGGCTTATCGGCAGGCCACCTAGATCCATACTTCATGTGTGCATTTAGAGATACTCTGATAGGCAATGTCAAATTACCCACATAACAAACAGCTCATTTGATTGGATGATTTCTTTTGTGACGTTTGTGGGCGGGTCAATCACTAGTCGTCAATTATGTATGAATATTATTCAGCACTTCGAGTACGGTATACCTTAAATTAAATGGTAGTTCTTTCAAAAAATAGGTGATCCGTGAAAAACAAAGAAGAATCTACAATTGATATGGAATTCTCAAATTTTGCCATGACCTGAGAAAACCTTATCCCACCATCTCATTAATCATTCATACGACGCCAATGAATCTTGCTGATCATGATAGTGTGTCGTTGAACGTGATTTGGAAAATAAAAATGAAATTAACAAATTAAAAAATTGACAATTAAAAAATTAAGGTAAAAAAAAAGTGAAATTTAATTTTTCATCAAGAACTCGAATGAGCCATGAGCATGAAAATGATATGGAAAAAGGAAATGTAATTTCAATAATGGAACATGAATGATAACTCGAGATGTACAATTAATGTTCCTTCAGAAACGTCCACAAAAATGTCAACTATTAATTCATTCCACAGATCATTCTCTGAACGAATCAAGTTGATTGATGCATCATTGCTATTATTTGTGCAGCAATAAACGCTATCCAGAGTCTCTTGAAATGTACGTGCAGACAAAGAAGCAGCTGAAGCACCATTTTCATACTTTCCGTCTATTTTTATCACATTTACATCCTATTTGATCATAAAAAGATATGTATATATATAAAATGTAAAACAATGGGCAATACCTTGGGAAAAATAGCGATACATTCACCAGAATAAAATCATGATTCTTATATGCTACACATTTATTGAATCCTATTTACAGCCTCTTTTGCTACGAAAATTTTCACGCCTTTTCAAAAAATAAATATTCAGATTCAAATGAGTAATAAAAGAGCTACCGTAGCGCACATGTTGGGAAATGTATATCTTACCATTTTTCGGGGTTATTTGCTCTGGACATATAATCTTCAAACGCAAAGGTGTGAATCTATTTCAAGGGAAAGAAGGCAATTTTGACCCATATTCACATCTCAGATTCACCCAGTGGAACATATTGATGATAATCAAATTAAAAAAAATGGGTCATAATATCAGAATATATATTCGAGAATTATTTATGGGTTCTGAAATAGAAGTGATATAATACAAATATTTCCCTTTTGTGGCTAATTTGGATAATTGATGAGCGTAGCGAAGTCTCCATCCCACTCTTATAGGGCTTTGTCTGTGTGTTTTTTTTTTTTTTTTTTTTGTTTTTTTTTTTTTTTTTGTTTGTAAGCACTCCACAGGTCGCAAGGGTTGACTGATCAACATGAAACTTTTTTTTGTACACGAAAACTCATCCAACTTAGAACTGTATAGTTTTTGGGATGAATCGGTTGGACCGATTTTGAGAATCATCATCTCAAAGTTTCTAAAAACCCCATAAGATTTGGCTGGGCGGAAAATGTTGAAAAATAAAATCTCTCCAAATGGGATGAAATTTTCTCTAAATGTGTATACATGGATTCTACACATTATTACGATTTTTTAAGCAATTCTGATCAGTCGTTTTAAAGAAAAAAATAAAATGACTGATAATATTCATAAAATATAATATCATAAAAATTGTGACAGAATTAAGTTGTCAAGATTCACTGCTTTCTAGATTCAAGAGTTGACCAACAATGAAGTATTTTTTATATGCGTCAAGGTGTGTAGAATACCAGAGTCAATGAAGTGGCAAGAGTAGAACTACTTAACGACTTTAATAGCTTATTCAGATATCAAGGTGTGTAGAATACCAGAGTCGATAAAGTAGCAAGTGTAGAACTCCTTCAAGGACTTTTATACCTTATTCAGATATCTCGCTCATCTTACAACGCATATTTCGCGTTTGACTAGTTATTTTCACACCTTTTCTGAAATCGGGATGAAATTGGAATCAGCATCAAACAATCTGCCGAATTTAGGATTCAAATATAGAAATGTTATACCTCATTCAGCAGCTTGATCGATGCAAATGGTAGATCATTATATGGACAAAAGCTGTCGTGGTCCATAAATTTGCATCCCACTTTTGGCTACTGTGTTGTAGTGGAATATATTGATGAGATGGATCAAAACAATCAGGTGAGGGGTATATTGAGGAATGAATTATTAAAAGAGACGGTTAAGTGGGAAAGAAAGGGGGGGGGGGGAGAAGAGATAAAAAACTCCATAGTTATTCAACATCTTTTGAAAACTCGACTGAGATATTGATTTAGATGACAAATGATTAGAACGATTAAAGTTTGTTTGTGGTCGAAATTACAACACAAATCAACTCTTAACAGAGGGTATAATTAATGAAACCTTCTGTATTTCGAAAGTGAGATAAAATGAAAATGTGAATTTGCGTTATTTTCGAATTGAATCGTTTGATTCATAGGTCTAGTTTTAATGTATCTGATGATATATTTGATGAATCAATAACACAATTGGTGAGTTTGACTACTAGGCAAACGCAACATATGCGTTGTGAGATGAGCGAGATATCTGAATAAGGTATCTCATCGTTGAAGTAGTTTCATCCGTGCCACTTGATCGACAATGGTATAATTGAAAACTCTACACACCTTGAATCCCATAAAAAAATTCGGTGAATATCGAATCCAGGAAGCAATGAAACACAGCAATGGTTCCGCAATAATTTTCCATCTTTCGTCGAATAAAAACCATTTATTGAATTATTTTCTTCAGAACGACCGGTCCAAATTGCATACAAAATTTTAATAATCTGTTATATCATTGTGTTCACATTCAGGTGAGATTTCAATTATTTTGGAGAACTTTCATTTTTCAAATTGTCTTGCTCAGCCTAATCTCATGGGATTTTTAGAAATTTTGAGATGATATTTCTCAAAATTGGTTGAACCGATTGATCCCAAAAACTATACACTTCTCAGTTGGATGAGTTTGCGTTCACACAAAAAGTTTCATGTCGATCAGTCAAACCCTGCGACCTGTGGAGTGCTTCCAGAAAAAAAAGAAGAAAAAAAACAGACAAAGCCCTATAAGAGTGAGATGGAGACTTCGCTACGCTCATCTAATAATAGATACGAAAAGATTGTGAAGTGAATTTGAGAAGAAATTAATAAAGAATAAAAAAGAGCTACAATTGATCGCTCGCATTCTCCGCCCCATTGACGTCACAAATCATAACAATAACATCCAATCGACGAGGCTGTTAGAACTGAGGTGAACTTCAAATATCCAATCGGAGTTTCTCCACATCACCTCAATTGATATAGATCCAACTAGCCGGCTGGTAAAGCCACGCCCATTTCGAGTCGTCAATTAAGGTGATAAGAGGACTGAATTAAGATTCTTCTCTCTTCAATGCGAATGTGTTGATGATCCACTATCCCTGAAATTATCACCTGAAGATCTTTTGTTTCTTAAATTAGTATAATTATTTCCAACTAGGAAAACGCGTTATGTGTTGCCGCGTTGATGGATGAGCTGAAACATATTAACTTATCTTAGGATTGGTCATTATATATATATATATATATATATATATATATATATATATATATATATATATATATATATATATATACATATATATATATATATATATATATATATATATATATATATATAAATATATATATATATATATACATATATATATATATATATATATATATATATATATATATATATATATATATATATATATATATATATATAAATTCATATATATATATATATATATATATATATATATATATATATATATATATATATATATATATACACCTTGAGATCCAAACCATTACATCACTGTTATCTTATTTTTCATTATTAATTTCTATGATAATAAAGAGGGCTTTGTTTTAATCGTTTACAATTAAGTGGTGACACCTGTAGCTTGAATTTGATGGGTATCTTAATAGCTTTGAATGATTCACAAAAATTACATTATATATTTTTTTACATCAAAACGGCTGAACCGATTTGAGTGAAAGTTCGGTAAAATGTGTGTCATTGTCAGATTAAGGTTTACTGAGAATTTGAATTCTTTCAGATGAAATATTCTTCATGAATTGTTTCCTATGGGTTATTCTTATGGATTTTTGAAAACTTTGCAATGAGTTTTCTTAGAAGTGGTTCGACCGATCGCGCCTTAAATCTTCAAAGTATTGAATTAGATAATGATACTTGTGTGTGCCAAGTTTCAACTGATTTTGAAATTTCGTCTGACCTGTAGAGCGCGAAAAAAAAAATAAAAAAGGACTTTTTTTCGGGTAGGTATGATGAAATTGAGTCTTCGCTTCGCTTATCCAATTATATTTGTGGTGGTTGAATTGGCCCCCTAGTATCCCTTAAAAAAATCCTACTATTCATATTCAGGTCTTGCAGAAAAAAACAATTCTGCAGTTTCGATATTATGTTGATACAAAATATATGTATATTCAATGTCACAACTATTGCTTGAGACATATTATTAATTGATATGACAAATGATTTGATCATCTTTTCATCATATTTAGCCTGTAAAAATATTATATGAATGAGAAATATCACCTAATCTTTAGTGGATTATCATTCCTCAATCTTTTATTTCGGCTCTTTCGAAATCGGAGGTATCTACTTCGTACTGGATCATTCTCCTGTGATGCCAAGTGTGAGGATAGTCAGGACCTGCTGAATATCCCAGGATTCAATAATATTGTATCTCATCTCTCTCATCTCGTGCTCCCAATTGACACAGAAGAAGAGATACTGAAAACCCATTTGTAATCATGATAATAATTATTTGTAATCATTCGTGATTTGTGATTGTATCGAAATCCCATTCGTTGGAAAACCCAAATCTTCGACAAAGCACATGTTCGAACTGTGGGAGAGATGTTTTTTTCGGAGATTCCGGATTTCAAAGATTTGGTCTGTCAAAAGATTTGATGTGTGCTGTCCCCTTATTCACATCCGTTTACTATATTGGAAACATTTTGAAACTTTTAAAATAATGAAGAGAAATTGACATTTGAAGATTGAAAATTGATTTTGTATACGCTTGTGAATAATTATGATACCGATTGAATTTTCTCTCTCTATTGTATCTACGCCAAAATCAAAAACACAAAAACGAACACAAGTGAAAAAAAAATCAAATCAATTCAAAACTGATGTAGGCCTATATTCTACCGCCTTTGACGAGTTGTGATTAATACCGATTTCGTCTCATTGTGATGATTTTTCACATAAAACCCCCCCTGTTTGACACCTTTTCAATTCAATCTCGCCTGTTCTCCATAGTATATTCAATTCAATTTCTACTTCGATATTGAAAACCAATCTTCTATATAATTAATAAACACAACTGAAAGCACAAGGTTGCAATGCGGCCCGTGCTTAAAGTGTGCAGTTTTTTGCCGTCTATACATTTTAATATTGTTATAAAAAATGTATCTCTATAATAAAATATTTAAATGATTATAAAAATCTGTTGTTTCTCGAGTAAAGTCCGCGTGATACAATAGCCAGCACGCGCGGCCCTGCCTTGACTCGAGGCGTTTCTATCAAATCATTTTTTATTTGCCAAAATTCCTATCTGCTTGATTTGAATTAACTATTTTCAATTCTAATTTTGATTATGTTCATGTTTGGTATAATTTGAGAGGAGTTGTCTGGAATTATGATTTGATTAGCTTTAAAGATGGAGGATTCGAAGTTTGAGACAAGTTATTTCAATTTGATTTCAATATTATATAATTTTATAATATTAATATAATATAATATATAAATAATATAATATTCGTCTTGGAGGCTCACAAGCTGGAGCTCTTCAAGAAAAGTCCAGCTTATGCTGGGATTAGATTTTTTAATTGTTCACCCATTGTGCTGAAAGATGCCAGGAAACTCGATTCTAAATTTGTATTCAAAAAAAGACTACGCAGTTTTCTGATTGAAAAATGCTTTTATAGGTTGGATGAGTTTTGTTAAAGTGTGTTCATATTGAGATTTGTATATTGAATATTCTGAATTTTTGTTATATAACTTTTTCATGACTTTCCATTATATAATGTTATGATCCAGAAGGAAATAAAACCATTATCATTATTATTATTATTATTATTATTATCATTATTATTATACCACATTACTATGCTATCAGTATGAACAGTATGAAAAGACAACGTTATAAAATAATGGTTGATTGATATAGTTTTTATTAGCAACAGAAACATACATTCCCACTATTAATACTATTAATACTATTAATTACTATTAATATATAAATACATTCAACACATACATGAGAACAAACAATAAAAATAAGAACGAACATAACACAAACAAGAGCATGAACACAGGTGAATTCAAGGTACAATAGTTGAATAATGGAACAGTGAATCATGAAAGCACACCAACTTGGCCTATCTGCTATATATCTTGAAATTGATTCAAATTGTGGAAGATTATTGAAATGCAAGTCTAAACTAGAGTTTAGAAGGGAAATGGAGTTCTCATTTGATAATGTACAGTACATATCCATTTGGTGACTTTGAAATTTTGTGTGATCATCAGAAACTTTAATGGAAATCCTGAGTTTAAATTTTGTTTGAAAAAGATAATATAGTAACATTAGAATGTTCATTGTGAGGATGCTAGTACATATGATATGGGAGCCCGTAGAGAAAGATTCTTGTGTGCGGGATGACCTAAATAAAATAATACTCAGATGAGCGTAGCGAAGATTTCATTTCACGTACCGAAAAAAATGGGCTTCGTTTTCATGTTTTTTTTTTTTTGTAATTTTGTGCGCGGCATACAGGTAAGGAAAAAATACCTGTCAACTTGAAACTTTTTTTCACACATATCTGTCATACCAGTATGAGCTGGAATTGTTATACAGGAAAATCGGTCGTAAGGTTGTTCCGTAAAAAAATCTTGAAGTTTGAAAAATTTTCATGAGAATAATCCAAAGAAGAAAATACTTGAAAAACAAGAATTCTTCAAAAGCTCTCAAATTCTCACTGAATATGAACAGTACTATTATACACCTTATCAGAGATTTTTGCAACAATCAGATGAGAAATAACAAAGAAAACGAAATGAAAGTGTACATTTTATTGAATATTTTGATAAATTGGTTTTGCAAAGTGTATATGCGACAGGTTCCAGCACTATAAATATCAACAAGTTGTAGGTCTGATTTTTGAACGTTTGAAGTAATCCAAGGTTCGTCAATGTGGTTTGAGCTGACAGAATATTTTTCGTTTTAGATATTCATATTTCCAAGCTCATTTCACAATGCAAATCCCGCGTTTTTCATCCAATAAACCGTTAAATAAGATAATTATATCGACATATCATGTTGTTTTGTGACGAGATAATGAACAAACGAGTGAAGAATACGATGCAATCACAATGCCAGATGAAACAGTTGATCATCACGCTTCCTTCAAAGGATGTCCGACATTTCATTGATGAGTGAATGATAACAAAGACGTCATGAATCTTGTTAGCCAATCACAACTTCGGTAATAATTTGTTCAAGTCCGCAAGGTTGATAGGGGAGAGTGGGGCAAGTGTGACACCTTAACGTTCAAGTACAGATAGCGGAAATAATCTATCGTCGTGAAGAAAGAAAGATAATTGAGGTAGAAACTAATATTAACTATTTTAATCAGCTCATGAATGTGAAATAGTGAGTGGGTACTATTGCCCCGTGCATGAGGAAAGAGTAATGAGGGAATCGGGATAAAAGTGGCTTATATTTCAATATCCAAATGAGAAGAGGTTCAAGTATCATACAATTTTATTGCAATGATTATAAATACATTTTCATAAACAAAATTCTATTTAATACATGATGTTACAATACTTTCAAAGACTACTGATCCCTGAGATATGGTCATAAATGTAAGCTTACAAGTTCTTTCTGGAATTTTCACAACTAAAATTAAGATCCTCTCTTCCCAATTGGTAGGAATACCGTTTTAATATGTTTCAGGACAATAGTAAGCATTTTTGTGTGTTCATCAAAAGTTTTGCGGGAATTTTTTTCAAATTTTGAGGTATTAAAAGAGAGGAGAGATAAGGAATGAAGTTGAGAGCGGTAAATGATGAGAAAATAGAGAGGAATGAAGGGTCGAGGTTGTGAGAAGATTTGAGATGAAAGATGAGGGAAAGAGCAGAATCGGACAGGAGAGGAGACGTGAGAGGAAAAGAGGATTCAGGACTGGCAAAATCAAGTCGACATGTTGTGCCCTTGAAAAATACTGACCTAACTTTGTTGGAAAAAGTAGTTAGAAATGCATAAATGTATATACTTTCGAATGAGAAAATATCAAGAGGATACTTTTGCCCCATCTCCACATTTTGATAATATTTATTATACCTGTTATGTGACTAACGAGACAGGGGAAATAAACTGTGTGTTTGGCTGAGTATTAAACGTTGATTTTTAATAAAATTATTGCATCCAGCACAAGCCACACTAGTGACACTACCCTTGATAACCTCCTTATGGATAACATCCTCATATACTCTCTCGATTTCCCACATAAAAAGGTTTTTCACCTAGAGTTTCTTGTAAGCGTGGTGAAGCCACGAAATTTTCTGCCAAAATAAGGTAGCCATCTTCGTGTATCGTTCCAAGATGGTAGAAATAATAACCGGTGTATTTATTGATGGTTACTCATACCTCATATGACACTCTCACCCCATTTTCCCTATCTACCTTAGTATTTTCGACAAACAAATCGAATTTTGTTTACTATTCGCCGTTTCCTAAAAGACGGTTACACTAACTGATGGTCATTGTAATCAGTTATCAACCAAGGGTGATAACAAGTTAATTTGGCATAATAATTTTCTGATTGACTAATTATCAATTTGTACAACATTTATTGAATGAATCACATTGAATCGATTTTTTTTTTACTCTTGGTAAGATCTTTGTGGTTCACCGTCCGAAAGATCCTACCTTATCGTCCATAGCATCGATTGGCTAGAACTGTTTTTGTGTTTTTGAGTTTTTGTGTTTTTGTGTGTTTTTGTGGTCCATATGGATATGAATGAAATCTTCCAATTGTTTCTCCCACTTGGAAAATTATTATTATTATATTGGTTCTCAACGACGCACTATACTGATGGCTACGATCTATTGGCGTCGGTGGATGATGGATGAGATGATGGGATAATGAGATGAGAGTTTATTTCATTAGGTGTTTTGGATGGTGGGAAGGAGTCGATCGTGACCTGTTGTTAAGGAACCATCCAAGTATCAACCTGAACGACAGAGGGAAACCACGAAAAAACCCTGTCAGAATGGTCGACCATGGCGGGAATGGAACCCCGGTCTTCCGAATGACGGTTCAGTGTGTTAATCACTCGTCCACTTGTCTCGGTACTTGAAAAATCACTTGTGTAGAAAAATAATATCTAAAAGTAAACACCAAAAAAATATGTATTCAAAAAACCACATTTTTCATAGACCCACGACATAATTCTACTGACAATATTTATTTTTCCGAACAACCAACAACTATCCACACACACACACACACACACACACGATGATCCATCTCACCCAAAACAACCATCACCAAAAACCATAAAACTACCGAATTCATTAAAAAGATTTTTCGCTCGTGGCGCATATTTATATTCATTTTGCCCCGTGTTTTATTGGTATCACGTATACATGATTACGGCAGGCAACATCGTCCATGAAAGCTTACACATGATTAGGTAGCGTGTCGCACGTAACAGTTGCTATGGTAACGACCGATGATGGATCGAAACGTCTGTGGCTAGTGTTAGAAGATAGGGGGGACGGTCGATTGTAACGATTGCGAGGAGGTGATTGATGTTGATGGATCGAGACACGTGGTCGGTGATGGTATTTGATACGGGAGACGGTCGATCGGGTTTTTTTGGTGAGTTTAGTGTGTCGTGGGGTGTATGATGTATAGGAATGTTCATAGCTACTGGCTAAGGATAGAAAATAGAGTCTTAGATTTGGATTTTATTGTGTATATATATATATATATATGTATATATATATATATATATATATATATATATATATATATATATATATATATATATATATATATATATATATATATATATATATATATATATGTGAGCGCGGAGATTTTCGTGACCGATGTTAGATGGTAAAAATGTCTTAACGGTAAATTTGCCACGATTAAAATGCAATTTGGGTTCTAAAAAGAACCTGTTTTTGCGACGTTTCGCCGGAATTTCACCCGGCATCTTCAGACGATGGTGGTAAGCAGTCGAATGGCTTGAAACGCTCTCCGGTGCCTCGTTTTATGCTAAAACGGTAAAATGATTCGGCCAATCAGGAGCGTCCTTCCTTCAAACGATGCGCTGGTCGATTCGTGCGGTGTTTGCAGGCGCTGGATGGCAAAGAGAAGACGGCGAGCCTGACCATGCTGGCAGTCATGTCCAGTAGGATGACTTGTATGGCTCTGCTCATGGTATTTGGACCGTGAGATGGTAGAACAGATCGGTGGATCACGATCCGGCCAATCAGGAGCGTCCTTCCCTCAAACGATGCGCTGATTGGCTCACGGGATGTTATAGCAGGTGCTGGATGACGAAGAGATGACAGCAAGTCTGATGAGGCTGGCAGTCATGTCATGTCGTGTCGGGCTTCTTAGTCAGTATGCAGTGTCGTGACAGGCGCAGGGTGAGCGCGTGTTACTCTGGGCGCCGGTCCCACGACGCTGGTATTGACGGCTTTTCGGCGCTTGTCGATTCTCGCTGGTTGTACGCTCGCTTTTAGACGGGTCTCATCCGTGGGCTCAGTGGCAGCGACCAAGATGGTGTCGATGACGGGCTTCCAAGCTGCTGGTAGGCGTAGGCCGTCGTCACGCTTATTCATGCAGTGTTGTCGTCTCTCAATCTCGATAGCCTCACGGATGAAACGCGGCGTGAAATGCTCGACAGATGCTAGTTGCCGTGTGCCCTCGAAGTAGATGTTATGGCCCGTTTCCATTGTATGCTGTGCGAGAGAGTTGGTCTTGTTGTTGGTTCTCACAGCATGCAGGTGTTCTTGTAGTCTCGAGTGAGTGTTCCGGCCCGTCTGACCGACGTAAGTCTTGGCGCAGTCGCCACAAGGAACCTCGTAAACGCCCTTGCCTTCGAGATCAATCCTGTCCTTGCTGGTACGTAGGCACTCCTCGATCTTCCGATCGGTGGTGAAAATGGTTTTCACGTTCTCTCGAGCCAACATCTTGCCGATGCGGTCGGTGACGCCGATCACGTAGGGCAGGGACGCGTAGGCGAGTGGTTTGTCGCGTTCTTCTTCATCTCGGTCGGCTTCGCTTCTCAGCTGACGGTTCCAGGCCTTAAGAATGGTGTGGTTCTGAAAGCCGTTCTTGAGTAGGCCTTCCCGGAGCAGAAGCATGTTTCCTCGACATCCTGACATACAAGAAGCCCGACGGAAGCCTCGGTCACACCGTGTATCGCAAGCCTACACACACGGACCGCTACCTCAATGCCGGGTCTCACCATCATCCGAACCAGATCAAGTCAGTGGCCAACACTTTGGCAACTCGTTCACGCCGCATTGCAGACGCAGACAACATCAACGACGAGTTTCTTCTGCTCCGGGAAGGCCTACTCAAGAACGGCTTTCAGAACCACACCATTCTTAAGGCCTGGAACCGTCAGCTGAGAAGCGAAGCCGACCGAGATGAAGAAGAACGCGACAAACCACTCGCCTACGCGTCCCTGCCCTACGTGATCGGCGTCACCGACCGCATCGGCAAGATGTTGGCTCGAGAGAACGTGAAAACCATTTTCACCACCGATCGGAAGATCGAGGAGTGCCTACGTACCAGCAAGGACAGGATTGATCTCGAAGGCAAGGGCGTTTACGAGGTTCCTTGTGGCGACTGCGCCAAGACTTACGTCGGTCAGACGGGCCGGAACACTCACTCGAGACTACAAGAACACCTGCATGCTGTGAGAACCAACAACAAGACCAACTCTCTCGCACAGCATACAATGGAAACGGGCCATAACATCTACTTCGAGGGCACACGGCAACTAGCATCTGTCGAGCATTTCACGCCGCGTTTCATCCGTGAGGCTATCGAGATTGAGAGACGACAACACTGCATGAATAAGCGTGACGACGGCCTACGCCTACCAGCAGCTTGGAAGCCCGTCATCGACACCATCTTGGTCGCTGCCACTGAGCCCACGGATGAGACCCGTCTAAAAGCGAGCGTACAACCAGCGAGAATCGACAAGCGCCGAAAAGCCGTCAATACCAGCGTCGTGGGACCGGCGCCCAGAGTAACACGCGCTCACCCGGCGCCTGTCACGACACTGCATACTGACTAAGAAGCCCGACACGACATGACATGACTGCCAGCCTCATCAGACTTGCTGTCATCTCTTCGTCATCCAGCACCTGCTATAACATCCCGTGAGCCAATCAGCGCATCGTTTGAGGGAAGGACGCTCCTGATTGGCCGGATCGTGATCCACCGATCTGTTCTACCATCTCACGGTCCAAATACCATGAGCAGAGCCATACAAGTCATCCTACTGGACATGACTGCCAGCATGGTCAGGCTCGCCGTCTTCTCTTTGCCATCCAGCGCCTGCAAACACCGCACGAATCGACCAGCGCATCGTTTGAAGGAAGGACGCTCCTGATTGGCCGAATCATTTTACCGTTTTAGCATAAAACGAGGCACCGGAGAGCGTTTCAAGCCATTCGACTGCTTACCACCATCGTCTGAAGATGCCGGGTGAAATTCCGGCGAAACGTCGCAAAAACAGGTTCTTTTTAGAACCCAAATTGCATTTTAATCGTGGCAAATTTACCGTTAAGACATTTTTACCATATATATATATATATATATATATAATGTGTGTGTGTGTGTGTGGTATAATGTGTGTGTGTGTGTGGGTATGTGTTGGAATTAGAATTTGTGGTGACTAAGAATTGAGAAGTACAAAATGAAAAATGTTGAAAAATGTAATGAAGGTCATTATACTCTGCTTAACGACCCCACCAACAACCAGATCATTGGATGTACGAATGTGTGATGACAAAGATATATACAGTGTCGGTAAAAACTACGTCCAACTCAACTCCAGCTTACAAGGCAATGTCTTAGTTGACTTGGCCAGTGGGCGATGTGATGAATTGTAATCATAGTTAATTTTTTATGGATAATTGACAATGTCACAGTTCAATACTAACTTATCTACAACTAGGCAAACGCGAAATATGCGTTGTAAGATGAGCGAGATATCTGAATAAGGTGTAATAACAGTCCCACATTTGCTAATTTATCGACTCTGGTATTCTACAAACTTTGTCCTTCATTTAATTGCTACTTTATCTTCTCTGGTATTCTACACACCTTGACGAATATTAGGAATATTCAATGCTTGGGCAAATATCGAATCTAGGAAGCAGTGCATCTTGGTTCATTTCCATATATTTGATGTATAAAAACAGTTATTTGAATTTTTTTCTTCTAAACGGCTGATTCGAATTGCTTACAAAATGGTGATTATGTGTATCATTCATGTTTGAACACTCAGAGGATATTTTATTTTTTTCGGAGAGGTTTCATTTTTTCGAATTTTCTCACCCGGCCTAATCTTATGGGGTTCTTGAAAACTTTGACATGATATTTCACAAAATCTAATCGACTGATTCATTCTAAAAACTATACAATTCTAAGTTGTAAAAGTTGGCCCGTACAAAAAAAGGTTCATGTTGATCAGTCAAACCCTGCGACCTGTGCAGTGCCCACAAAAAAAAAAAAATCAAGGGTGAGCGAGCTCACCCTTGGACGCCCTCATATAGAAAATTGAACCTTAAATTGATTGTTTCTATTGACAGAAAACCTTAAATGGATTCTTCTGTAAAAATAAATTCCTAAATTGATAGTTTCTTTGACAGAAATCTTAAATACATTGCTTCTATTTACAAAAAATCGTTACAAGATTTCTTCTATTGACATAGAATCCTGAATTAACTTTTCTCATCAACAGAGTAGAGTAGGCCCACCTTTGATATTTTACTTATAGGCGTAATAATCTAATACTTTTATTAAATGCTTATGTTTCTATGTTATACTTAACGACCCCACTATTAGCTAGGTTATGGAGGGTACAAATGAGCGGGAGATGAAAAACAGTGAGCTGATGATAGATGAAAGAACATTTAAAAATAAAACACACTTTACTCAGGATTTGAACATGCGGCCTTGGAATCAGAAGCAGATGCGCTACCTCTAGAGTCTAGACCAAGGAGGACGGTTAAAATGCTTCTGTTGGCAGAAAGCCTTCAATATATATATATATATATATATATATATATATATATATATATATATATATATATATATATATATATATATATATATATATTACTTCTAGAGAAATAAAACCTTGTATTACAACCTTGCATTGTGTACAGAAACCTAAAAAAAAATGCGAAAGCAATATTTGTATGTATAGTGTATTTGTATGTATAGTTTGTATATATGTATAGTGTAGCACAAATGGTGTTGATAGTCAACATGCATATTATTTTCGAAGCATGAACAAATGGCCTAAAGTCCATTCATATAAGCGTGTTAGGGCCGATGCACAATATGCCGACAAATCCTCCAGACACCTTTCTGCTGGATAACTCTATCGGCCACTTTTGTGGGCGTTTTACAAGTGACCGATTTCCGACAACCTTACAAAACCAATAACATTTAGAAGTTGGTATTGAATTTTGACTGCTTTTTGCCATAATCGAACTCATCGAACGCTCGAGTTATGAGCTACCTTCGTTCAGCCTTGTCTTTGAGAGGTCTTCAAAACCGTGTGATGACAGATGACACTTTCGACATTGGGATTGTATTTTTCAATTTTGAGGTAAGAAATGAATTCACGTTCTGTTTAGTCGTATTTTTTGACAATTGCAATCAGGCAAGCATAAGTCGAGAGATTGAATTTGATGATTTTTCACAGTTGATTTAATGTTTAGAGGTTATAGGCCTAGACCCAGACTTGGGCCCATACCCTTGTAGGTTGTGATTTCCTCGAAAGAGGGTTAAAGGAATAAACACTACTACTACTACTACTACCATTCCAACTAAATGCTTATAGGCTACCTGAGACAATGAATAACTAGACTCGGACCTAGTAAATATATGACCTAGGCACACCCTATATTTTCACAGCCAGAAGTACCTCATTTGGAGTTACATACATGTAGGCCTAGACCATAAATATTGTATAAACATAGGGGCTAGGCCTAGTTCTCGATTCATCTTGCACGAGACCATTGATTATGTAAGGTTACAAATTCAATGCCGAGACCTAGCCTACTTGACCAAACAAAACTGTGGTGTAAGAGAGGAATCGTGAATTGTGTAGTGTCGACCTTGAGCTCATTACTTAATCTCTGTCAGATTAAATATTAAAATATTCATCAATATTCATTGTATCTACATATACAGATGGAAGCTTGGATTCGTTTGAACGCTTTGCCGCGAACAGCACGGAAGAGCATGAGTTGGGAGGGCGATTGAGGTTGCGTCTGATCATTTCTTCATGGAATGACAGACTTCCGTGGATGACATCCGAGACAACTTGCCACAGACGTATGAGTAGAGACAAAGGTTTGTAAGCCTACTCTTGACATTGATATTTTTTTTTCATTTTTTTATTCGTGTTCTCACAAAGATTTCAGTACAATTTCGTAGACCCGCAAAGTCACAAAAAGTTGACTTGTCTGCAGGTCTACTAACATTTTATACATAAGAAAAACAAATTACAAATAAGTATATCAAGTCTGAACACTTACGCACGTACATTTTGATAATAATGATGAAAATATCAATTTTAATAAAAAAATAATCATAGGGCCTAGTGACAAGAATCCACATTTTGAAATTATGGACTATTTTCAGTTATTTGGAATATACACTGTGAAATGAAATAGTTTTATTTCTCATGAAATATAAGATAATTTGATAATATCCATTTTTTAAATTCTATTTTTACTGTGGATATTAATAACCACTATTAATATTAATATTACACTAAATATAACAGGAATTCATGTAGTAACGTTATCAATACCGGTAGGCGATTCTCTCAACTGCAGTAGACCTTACTACTGGCATGGCTCATAAATGATATACCAGTAAAAGTCAACAATATGCTAGCAACGGTCTACTATAAGGTACCGTAAAACTATACCGGCTTAAGAATACGGACTGTAGAATATTCTTGTAGCACTAAATTCACTGACACGCCCCCTATTTATTTATTTCATTTTGATTCTGTTGAACAACCCCACCAACAGCTACGAGGGTACAAATAGCCACACACAATAATTTCAATGCTTATTTTTATTTTATTACACATCAAATCACACTTCATAGGCCTACAAAATTCTCAAAAGTATTTGAGCATCCAGTGAGAATATGTTGTAGGGGAGCAAATTAAATTACATGTAGTAACCGGTCTTTTGAGGAATAAAAAAATCATCAATATTATCAATATTTAATATTATCTAGTTTTCTTATACTGTCAAATATTCACAATATTCTATCAAGTCTCATTAGAGAAGAGGAAGAAATTGATCATAGTCCAATAGTAGGCCTAAGGAGTCATGGAATAACGTAATTCCTACGTCCGAGCGTAAAACAAAGACCTTGGACAGAATAGTCCATTGTGTGTATTCAAGTTGACAATTCGTTTGTGTTTGAATAAATATTTACCTCAACTACCGGTTGATAGATTTGAAAGTAATGGGCCGAATATTATCACATTTTATCAATTTAATCGAGGTCCAGTTGAAGTTAATATTAGTTCAATTCAATTTCAGTAGGCCTACTGAAATACCATTTCAATTCCAGTTTTGAATAGTTTATAACATTGTTTGTGTTTCTTAGGAGATTCTGTGTACCGGTATGCAAATGAACCTTGACTGCTGCTACCAATCCTAAACGCAGTTACTGGCGCTCCAGAAGAGCATCACACCACAGTGCACTGCCATACATTTTTTCTTCAATAATTTATAGGCTTACAATTATATCATTCATTATTTGTGAAGGGAATAAATATCAATCAGTTGGTTATTTAATGCGTGTAAAAGAATCTTCATTTGAATACCTTGTATTGATCTAGGCCTATATTTTTTCATGAATGTGTTTTGGTATGTTATTATTTCAGTTATTTGGCCGCTTTTGCTTCAGCAATCAGAACAAGAGTTTCATCCATTCTTAATGAGGCCCCTGCTTTCGTATTGAGAGAGCAATTCAACATTTTGAATTGAAGTCATTTTTGCCTCCTCCATATTCTGACATTTTCCCGTTGCACGGTCGAATGCATCGTCATCTGTCCGTTTTCTCTTCTTCGGCGTCGAAACAACAGATTATGAATAGAATATGTGAGAAGTAAATTATTCAATTGGATTAGGCGTATATATTTTTTTTATCAACATCGAAACTTGATGCAAAATTATTGTTTCCCAATTGAAGGTAGGATTGTTTGATCGGGGCACCACAAGGGCGATCTCACCACCCCATACATGGATTATACATTATAGGCATACACGGATTATATCAAAACATGAACTGTCGTTTGATTTCATATTTGAAAAAAAAGCAACTACAACTAGGTAATGTCTCGAGTGTAAATAATAACTAAACGGTAAAGTAATGTCAAAACACTTCACGATTTCATGTTATAGTAATTATTATACATTCACACGTAGTAACAAACAGTGAGAACAGTCGAGTGAAAATGGAATGTCAACTTTACATGCGAGGCAGAAATATAGATCGGTAAAGGAAATTCGCTTGTAATATTTTACTTACAATTTTACATACACATTGTCAATTTACAAAGACGGTGAATACATGTGAATACAAAAGAGGTGGTAAAGTTCAAATTGAAGAATGTTCAAAGTATGATAAATGCAGATTGTTAACAAAGGAACTTATGATTGTGATATTACAACCCTTCGATCTGACATTATCTCTTCACATATTCACTCTTCATGTGTTGCGGGAGGCGAGGGGAATTTAGGACCCGGTTCGATCCCTGCCGCCTTCCACCTTTACAGGGGTTTTCATGATTTCCCTCTGTAGTCCAGGCTAATGCTGGGATGGTTCCCACAATATAGGCCACGACTGCTTCCTTCCCACTATCCTTCCCATTACTCAAGAAACCTTCATCTCATTAATCATCCATCCGACGCCAATAGATCTTGGCTATCATTACAGTTTGCCGTTAAAACTCAATACTGTATAGAAAACTTGAGACACTATCTCGTATTTTGTACATTTTAAATACATTTTCTAAGGCCCGGTATTACGATCGAGGATTAAACATGAGTTATCTAGTTTGTTTCGGGGTTATCTATTTCGCCGTATTACGATCGAGATTATCTTAGAATTCTTGAGATCAAGTCAATATTACTGTGGCAACCATAACTACTGCTTTTGATGCGAATTAAAGATAACTCAGAAGTAACTCACCAATTTCACAGAAAATTAAATGGCCGCCGAAAATATTTCACCTGCTTGATTAAATCTCTTTCACAGATTAATCTTATTTCAAACGTGAAAATGTGGAATATGGTCTCCATACTCACATTAATAACACCCACAATTGTTTAGCTATCAACCACAATGTCATTATTTCGTACGGAGTGGCTATAGCCACGAATTTTCGTGTCACGACTTTCGTGATTCTAAGACATGAAAAAACTATGCTCACGAAATTCTTGGAATTTCGTGAATCTAAGACATGAAAAAACTATACACACGAATTTTCGTGAAGTTCAACTTTCGTGAATCCAAGACATCGAAAAACTATATCCACGAAATCCACGAAATTTCAGTTGTAAGGTCACTTCAGTATCTTAATTTTCGTGTCACACGAAAATATCGTGTCAAACGAAAATTTCGTGAATCTAGTGTATGAAAAAACTATATCCACGAAATTTCAGTTGCAAGGTCACTTCACTAGCGTAATTTTCGTGTCACACGAAAATCGTGGATGCTCCACGAAAATATCGTGTCAAACGAAAATTTCGTGAATCTAGTGTATGAAAAAACTATATCCACGAAATTTCAGTTGCAAGGTCACTTCACTGTCATAATTTTCGTGTCACACGAAAATATCGTGTCAAACGAAAATTTCGTGAATCTAGTGTATGAAAAAACTATATCCACGAAATTTCAGTTGCAAGGTCACTTCACTATCGTAATTTTCGTGTCACACGAAAATATCGTATCAAACGAAAATTTCGTGAATCTAGTGTATGAAAAAACTATATCCACGAAATTTCAGTTGCAAGGTCACTTCACTATCGTAATTTTCGTGTCACACGAAAATCGTGGATGCTCCACGAACAATGTCGGATATCCGACACAATTTTCCCAACGGACAATCACAAGCCAGTATTCACCTAAAAACATGCCGGTTTACGACATCGTTTCGGTCCCGTGATTATTGACTCAACTTCCAACTTTTGTCGTCCGAAATTACGATCACCGTAAATTACACTGCGATTGCAATCCATCTGGCTCCGGTTGTTTGGATTTATATTGCCACCAAAAAAACCAAAAAAAGAATCGATTCACAAAAATATCGATCCACATATCCTAACTGCAATTTCAAACATCACCACACTTTTAGAATCACGGTCTTAGATTTTGTATCCAGAATTGCTATGCCATTTGAAGTAGAATTATTTATTCAGATGGTACAGGACAATCTCTGTGTTTGTATAATTACAACGGCGCGACCTGAGAAAAGTGTGTCAATTTGTATTCTTGGGGTAATAAGATCGCCCTTGTGGTGCCCCGTCCAAACGATCCTACCTTTCATCGTTGGCCTTAATTGGGGAACAATGATTTTGTATCAAGTTTCGATGTTATTTTAAAAATATATATTGTATTCTGACAGCTCAATTTCTCACATTCAAAGAAGCCGTGAGTCGAGGTAATGACGGCTATGACTACGACGTCACGAAAACGTTACGACACAGCCAAGTGGAAATAGGCATGACAAAAATCGTACCGATATCGTGTTGGACGACAAAACAGAATCGGAACTGGAAACCCGGTCAACTTCAAGTATCTGAAAACTACATACAGATACTTGAATTTTGAGTAGGACTATTTCAGATAAAAGATACATTTAGGCCCGGTATTACGAACGAAGATTAAAGTCTGAGTTATATAACTCGCGTATTATCTTAACTCTGGCAGTAACTCAGAGTTATCTTATTTTCGTATTATCAACCCAGATCATCTTTGAGTTAGCTAACTCATTTTTATTTCTCACGATAACTCGTCACTAAGGAAATAAAATTGAAACATTTTTTTCCAGTTGTTTTTCTATCAGGTTGGCTATTAATTCTAGTAATTTCTAGGGGAATTCAATACTTCAGTTTCACAAATATTCATGTTTGTGCAAATGTCATTTTGACAGTTTGACCAGAGTGACAACTGAGATATTGTCTGTTAACATTTGGTTTAAATGTTGTAAGGATCAGTAATGTGTGCGTTATAATAACATAAGTACCAGGACTATTGTCTCAATAAATTATAAAAGGCTAGTCAAAAACTAGCATTGGATGTCTATAATAATTACAAGTAAAATGAAAAACGTAAGAGCACTGTGCGAGTTTGTTGGTTCGGCGTACAACAGAAATCATCCAACAGAAAGAAATACTCAAGCTAACAATGCAACAAGAAATGAAGCCAAGTGAAGTGTACTAGAAACCCGAGTCCGGCTTTATTCACTAATACAGCAGTATTCTCGGTAAGTGTTTTTATGTGAATTTGTGGTTAAGGCCGACATCCTACGGTTGGTTATAACCCTATTTTTTGTTCTTATTCAGCTTAGGCCTATCCTAGATTTTGAGAAGTCACATTAATTGACGATTAAAATTAAAAATATTGACGGTCTTATGCTAAAGTAGGCTTTAACAAAGCTTAGGCCTACTTAGAGCAGCCATACTATTATGTAAGTCCTAGGGCTCATATGCCCTACAGCATCCTCTATAGGTTTGTTTGATTTGTCTGCACCAGGGGCAGTTGGTGTAGGCTTGGTGTAGGCTCAGTGCACTATGGAAATTACGTCCTGCCAGTTTGGTGTAGCACCAAGCAGCTATATCACACCCCAAATCGAACACGTCTGAATTCGTTACGCGGCACTTGAGTTGAGCATTTGAGACATGATCGTAGATTTTCTATATAATTATGAACATAGGCTACAAATAACCTATAGAAATAACTCATCGTCATAAAAAAGCATAATGCCCGTCCTGGACAACTGGATTGTTATTGGTGATTAATATTTTCATGATTTAATTTAATTGCGGGACCCTCCATGTTGAAAAATGCACCAAAACTATCTGCACTACACCAACACACCACCTCCAGAGCTGGTGCACTGAGAAGCTGCCCCAAGTTACACCAGCGCCAAATCGAACGCGCACGGTGCTGCACTAGAGTCGGCAAAGTAGTCTGCACCAGACAAATCGAACATGCTGGTGCAGTGGTGTAGCTTGGTGCAGACAAATCGAACAGACCTAAAGTTTATTGTTTTGACCGTAGTTGTAAACTTGTATGTGTAGTCTATAAGATATATGACAAGATAGACATAGAATTTGTTCATCTTTGCAAATAACAATGTAATAAACAATGGAGTAACATTTTTTTTTTTCTAGCAGGAACTCGATGATCAAGAAATATTCGCATCAGCAATACGAGTTGGCAATACCCAACCGAAGTGCACCAAGTATAATTTACCGACAAAAAGACGTGCGGAAACCAGGCGATACAGAGCGTCACAGTCACAGCCATTATAATGATTTAGGCCTATAGGGATGACAAGATGACAAATAGTTTTCCATGAAAGTTTCCATGATATGTGGTAATTTGCATGTGCAATTCACGAGAAATTTGAAAATTCTCGTAATAGTTTTATAGTAATTCATCGAGCAAGAAAAACTAATGAAGAAATAATGAAATAATGACAAACTTTATAAAATACCGTGTAGTCCCACCGGTATGCCGATGTCTCAAATCTACCGAATCTCAACGCAACTCATGAATTTACCAAGAGATTAGCGAAGACCACAGAACGATTGTCTCAAATCGTCCCTTCTTACCTGTTTACCTGCTTGAGACGAGTTGAGAATAAGTTGAGATAGGACGTAGCCTTTTGAAAGCGCTGATTTATAATTTAACGGAAATAAAAAATCTTTTAATATACCGGTATGGAAATATCGCCAATTTTATTTCGATATATCGATATTATATCAAAGAATATCGATTTTTGAAATATCGATATAAAGTAATAAATAAAACATATCGATTGAAATATATATCATAGACTTATGCTAAATTCGTTTCCGATATTTTATCACATATTGATAGGCCTACGAAGAAGTAAATGATACAGGGCCTATTAATATTTTAATTTTTTATCCAAGCCCAATTTTTGTATCCTATAGATCTATAATAATAAATATTTTAAAAATTATCTCTATACGTGATTGTCTATGCATGTGAATGTGTATCCCACTTGTGCGACATTCTGTTGGCGCATTCTGAACTAGTGTGTGTTTTAGTTTTACTTTGTTGTATGCCTACTGAACTATGAATGAAACATCACAGCATTACACTAGTCAGGGATGTGATGTGTAATTAATGGTATAGGCCCTACTGTGGTGCAAACGTAATATTCATGAAAGTACTTTATATATTATTGCGTGGGCTCAATGTTTTTTTAAGTAGGTTTCCTATTCATTCTGTTTGAAGGCGACATTAGTGAAGTACATTTTCTTCTATTTCCATGCATATTTTATCGTAAAATGACGAATATTGTCTATCGATACTAAGTAACAAGAACAACAGTTTGTTGGGTCAAAGGATTGGGTAATGAAAGTTTCGTTCATCAGAATGTGTTCTGAATCATTTTCTGAGTGATCCTTGCTTGCTGGTAATAAATTTGTACGATTTAATTCCCGTAAAGGTTTTCATGAATTACGTAACCCATATAAATAGTGAATGCTAATGCACGAAGTACAAACTGATTCTGATAAAGTATTATTAGTAGTGTTGTATGTATAATTTGGGCCAACAGTAAATCAGTCTTAACTCTTAACACATAACATAGGGCCTAGTATATATACGATATATAGCAGTGGCGGCTGGTGACTTTAACAATAGGGAGTACTGCAGTTTGTAAAAAAAAATAATATACAAAGGTACCGGCACAGTAGCTGAGTGGTTAGCTCACTTGCTTCGTGTGATCCGGGAAGTGAAGGGACATATCGGACCCGGTTCGATCCCCGCCACCGTCCATCTTTACAGGTTTTTTTTTTGTGGTTTCCCTCTGTAGTCTAGGCTAATGCTGGGATGGTTCCCACAATATAGGCCACGACCGCTTCCTTCCCACTATCCTTCCCACTACCTATAAGAACCTTCATCTCATCATCCCATCATCTCATTAATCATTCATCCGACGCCAATAGATATTAGTAATCATTACAGTGCGTCGTTGAAACCCAATATAAAGAAGAAAAAAAATATATACAAAGGTACAAAGCCACAGAACAATAGGGAATATTTTCTGCCAATATTTTATTTTTCAAATATTTTTTTTGGTGCAAAATATTTTACCCTCATAGACACAATTTTCTCATTTAACATCCATATTCAGATCTCAACATTATTTCTCTTCATAACTCAATCATAATCTTGAATTTAATGCTGTCAAAACTTAAATATTTTGATGTATTAATTTGGAAAGTATAATTTAAAAATCAAGTTTTATGAAATAAAAAGTTCTATAATTCGATCGATCCACATGATTAGTGGGACTATATAACTCGGCCATGATTTCTCAGCGTGACACTATACGTAATGCCATCCGCCAAAAGCTTAGTACGAAACTATCCCGACTATTAAGTAAGGACACCACTGATAATATGTCCATTTGTTGGAATTTACTTTCTCTTTTGGTTCGATTGATTTATTTCAGTTCTCGTCTTGGGGATACTGAAGAAATAATGTGAATTAATCCACTGGTATATCTTTATATTGAATCATCTAGTGGCGAACCTAAATCGCTTCAGAACGGAATACCGGTACTGTAAAGTTTGATGGCCGTTTCCTTGGCATCTTTTTTCAACATATTCTGGAATGAAAAAGTGAATAAAATCTATTTTACTGGATGTATTTTCACATTTTTTGTGTGTGTTTTTCATGAACTAGATAATAAATTAAGTTGTGCATTATTATCACTGTACAGTATCTTGAAAACAGCATGCTAAAATAATTGTTGAATAGAAAAATTATCGAATAACTTGGATCAGAAAATATTTGTGAGATTAATTCATTTGTAATTCCTTCAAGAGAAAAAAAAAACGCCCAACTCATCTCAGGCCGTTTTCTAGAAAAAGTGTCTCCATGTCAATAAAAAATATACATGTTTCAACTTTCAATTTGAAAAAAAAATATGCAATCATGTATTTTTTACATTTTTCTGTGGGTAATGTGAGACTATGATGAAAAAATCAACTCAATTGGGTGTAAAATATAAAGAACTTGGTAATTGCAGTGGTGAAACTTGTCAATCGGCTCAAAACACCCGGCCTCGCGAGCAAGAAGTGCACGGTGTCTCGCAGTGTTTGGAGAAGTTCATGCTGGGTGCTGGCTGTTCCTCATGCAGTACGTCGTACAGGCTAAAGTCACGAGCTCCCCCCCCCCCCCCCTCTCCATGCGCCATATTTACCCTCATCCTTCGGCCAGCTATCGGGAATCATGCACTGCAACGGGTGCAGTCCCAGAACGTGTATCAACGGTTGCGTCCCGCTCGCTTGCAGGTGCTCAGCGGCGTGTAGATATTTTGATGCATTTGAAGCCGCGGGCATTCAACAATGAATAATTACGTTAATTTTGATAATACTTTTTATGAAGCTGTATTTAGGGTGACCAGATTGTGGGAAATAAAATCCGGGACAAAGAAACACTTGAAAGAAACATCCGCGAAGCCGGTGACCCGCGGGGGTTGGGGGGCAAGGCCCCCCCACCCAACATTAGCCCCGCAGGGAATTTGTTTGGGAACGATGGTTTAATGAATTTTAGTTGCTTTGGAGCACGGTGTGAATCATAAATAAATACATTTTTATTTTCTTATGTAAGCCTAGAGATCTTTATGTGTTTTATTATACTGTTTCATTTAAGAATTATTTATTACCGTATCAAAAACTTCTGTCGTATGTACATTCATGTAATGATTGCTGTTGGCGTAGTTTCCTAATCTTGAGTTCATGCCTTGTATTTGTTGGACGACATTGATAAGGGAAATCTTTTTTTTTTTTTTCAAGTACATAATTGTAAATCTCGGTGCAGGAAAATTCGTAGTTTGTTGTTGATCCTCATATTTTCCTAGTTTAAACAAATTCCACTCAGCAGAATATTTCTCTTGATAGAAGCATTTTCGTTTCGGCATTGTGACACAACACACAAGTAAACTGTTGCCCTCTCAGAGCCAGACTGACTAATAATACACAATACCACATCTAAACCGTAGGCAGTGAAAGGTCATCACATTTCAGAAGGGAGGGTGTGTGGAATTATTGAAGCCCACCGAGTGTGCGGTAATTTTTTAAAGAGAACGGCATTTGCACTGAAAGAAACATTCTTCACGGCGTCGAAGAAGAAAAAACCTTTATTGGTCCCTGACTATATTATAAAACAGGATAGCAATGAGTATAAAAATTACATGGAATAATGAAGAGAAATAGATTGAAAATATGACATATTGGTACGGTACATGAAAAGGGAACTGATCGAATAAAAAAAATGTGAAAACAAATTATTTATTCAAGATGAATTTATTTTAAAAATAGCATGAATTTGAAAAATTGTAGCGAGTGCTGCCTTTCAGCAGTACTTACACACGAGCCGCCCCTGAGGGCTATGTAGGCTATTTGGAAAAAGGAAGGAGTTGACTAGGCCTATTCAATTACTTACGCATAAAAAAGTATGTTATGATGAGGTAGATCGTATAAACGTTATCGATAGGAGAATTGGAAAATGGGCGATCATGCATACTACCGGCATTGAGCTTGATGGTTTGGAATCATGTTATGAAAGGTAGCAAATTTTGGGGAATTTTGAAGTCTGTCTATAGAGGAATTATGATATAGACCTGGACATGAACCAGGTAAGCCCTCGGATATAATTACCCAGTGGCCCTAAGCATCGAGGTTGTAGGGGACTGATTGCTGTTTGGGATTCTCAAGTAACCAGTCAACCAGGGCCGGCCCATGGGCTAGGCGACCTGGGCGGTTGCCCAGGGCGCAACATTTCGAGGGGCGCAAAAATTAGTGATCGAACCCCATCTAATTCAACCCTACCCAATTCAATCCAACCCTACCCAACCCAACCTAACCCATCGCGTCGCGCACCGCACCGCTCCGCGCCACACCGCGCACGGCATCGCATCAAATCAAACCAAATCCAACCCCCGATGGTCGCCGGCTACGCGATAACGGGTCGTTGCACACAGCTGTTCTTACAGTACTTTTTTCCAAACTGAAATCGCCCCTTCCCCCTCTCCCCCCTGCCATGAATGTGACCTAGATCTGCCCTACCCAGGGCACCAAAACATCACGAGCCGGCCCTGCAGGCAACCTAACTATAACCTCTCACCAATTCATAATTCCCACAAGTTTATAGTATCAACATTCATACTCAATGGTAATACACTACACTCGATGCCCTAGGTCAAGGGTGTCTTACAAAGTTGATGAACCAAGTAGGCCCTAGCACTGAGTTTAGTTTTATGGCCTACCTAGGCCATACCAGTAATTACCTAGGCATCTAGGCTAGGCCTAAACATTCAGGTCCGGGAAATAGAATGAAGAATGTGGAACTTTATTCCATACTTGGTCCTAGGACACAGATTATTTGTTTATTGATTAGGAGATAACTTTTGAAACGAAGGTACGCCTAGGCCTAGGCATTGACTAGGGTTTAGTACAGACCAAACTGACAGAATTGCCTAGACGCGAGAAGTCCTTGCCCAAGACCTATTGTATCGCGCGGTTAATCTAGGTACATCTTATTTAAATAATCTAGGTACATCTTATTTAAATAATTAGAACCAGGACGTAGGCCCTGAATATAATTATAATAGTAAACCTAGATTTTGATGAGCATTAAGCTCGGACAGGCCTAGGGCCTAGTGTATAATTTTGAGGTTAGAAGCGATGAAACCAATGTTACATACGAAATATTTTTCTTGCGGTGTACGAGATTTTCGGTTCAAGTTAGCTTAACCTAACTCAACTTGACTCTAACATCAGATCCCAGTCTGTGTATGACAGTTCAGTGTACTAGCAACTAATAACCTCAGCAACGTACCTGCTTCAACTCTGGCAACGTATGCCTCATTTTCAATAGGGAAGGATATGAACTGAAGGGAGTGTTGAACCAATGCGTTGCTAATGTCACACAAAACTCACGAGCAACTGGCTTGACTTATGCCTGTTACATCGCCCATAACGAGCTGGAACGTTCCAGACGCGTAGAATCGCAATGCAGTAAGAACTTGCGTCGGTCTGGTCAAATGGCCTTCCAAAATGCTGCACAGTTCCAAGACGATATGTCTTGGAAACCTGTACCGTTTAATCAGATGGTCATCCGACACATTTAATGAATCCAGCCTATCTTTGAATACTCTGCCAGGTCTAACAATGATAGGCCCCTCCTGATTAGGCCTCAGCCTAGCCTCATCCAGAATTAGGAAAAGCCCAGCATTGAACATTGTAATATAATTAGTAGGAAATAGGCCTAGGCCTAGGCCTATTATAACTGTATATATAATTAGTGTTAGTGTTTTAGTGGTTATATTAGTAATCATAAGTTACATTTCAGCTAGGTAGGCATATAGGCCTAGTAAATAGTAATAGTGGTACACTCTTTGACAGGTTAGGCTAGAGTAGACAGACAAGGTGAGTGGTCAGAGGTGACACTGACAGTTGCACACGCTAGGCCTAGGCCTAGTCGAGATCAAGCAAAACGTTGAGGTTAGATGTACAACCGGATTTATAAAATACGTAAATCAAATTGCGCGGTATTTAAAAATATCCTTACCGTGTTTTGGTGGGTAGAATTTACATTTTCTGTCAAATTCAGCCATAAAATCATTGTAAATTGATATTCAAAGTCAAGAGGTGATCACTTACTAGGGCCTAGGCCTACCAGTCAATTTTTTAGGTACTTCTCTCTGGACAATAGATGAAAGAACAGCTATTAGGATCTCAGACACTTGCTAGGGATTGGTGGGACGATCAAATATTTCTTCATGAGTTTGGATTAAGACAAAATATGGTATTATTTCGAAAGAAGTTCGTAACTTTGAGCCAAATCAAAGTTATGACCTTGTGTGAATTCGGGCCCAGAGGATAATATGAACCAAAGTTTATAAAATGTTACCATGGTTTTCAGAGGGCCAAACCAAAGAGGTTAGTATTTTAACCTCCTTGACCAAAAATGGGGTATACTCAATCTTTTTTCGGTTTTTATTTAATTATAAAATATTAAGGCTACGTGGACAAGAGTTATTATCGTAACGCGGTAGATTATAACCAATTACAACTTGAAAGCGCTTAAATTTCTAATTTACGTGGAAAACCAGCGATTCTATTAACGCGCAAAATATGGTATAAAAGTCCACGCCATTCCAAGGTCGATAGAGTTTTTTCTTTATTTCGTTGATTTGAAAATATACAGGTTATGTGGACAAGTTTCATTACTACGTAGTCGAAGATTGTAAAAAAATACATAATCCAAGCTCGATAATTTTCAATTTACGTAGAAATTCAGCGATTCTACGCGACGAATAGATTTTTTCGGTCCCTTTTGAATCAAACGTATAAGTGTGTTTCCACAGTGTGGTGAACACGCTAAAAAGCATACATACAAAGCCCTATGAGAGTGGGATGGAGACTTCGCTACGCTCATTTGATAACCTCAAGCCAGCACTGAATTGCTAATCGTTTCAGATGGGCAGAGACAATTCGGAGGTGTGATCGAGTGAGTGACTACTGAAGAGATCACGACCGACTCCTCCCCAATATATAAAAATACCTGATGAAATGACTTTCCATTTCATCATTCATCAACTCCAATGAATCCTGCGTCGGTGAAATCGATATAAATAAATGAGAAACACAAATTGACCTCATCTTAGGTGGACTTCATTTTGTGTGGCATATAGGACTTCAGCTTTGAGAGTCCACGGGAGTCGGTTTAACGAAATACCAGTTTCTTGGTGATAACTTTTGAACGGTATGAGATATCAAAATTCTAATACGCGAGAAACACAGATAATTATAATAGCTTAATATAAGTTATGACTATTTGAGTCACTTTGCATAACCGTCAAGCGTCGACAGCTAAAGAAACACATTTTTTAGCTGTCGACGCTTGACAGTTATGCAACATGACTCAAATAGTAACAATTTATCATTATCTTGGAGCTATTACAATTATCTGTGTTTCTCGCGTATTAGAATTTTGATATCTCAAACCGTTCAAAAGTTATCACCAAGAAACTGGTATTTCGTTAAACCGACTCCCGTGGACTCTCAATTGCCACTATTTTAATGTGATCCCAATTTGAATGTTTCAGGATAAGCAATGAATCTGACAGCCGCTCTCGGTAGCACAGTCAGCTGAGACACCGCTTCAGAACCTGAAGTCAACGTTGGGCGATGGATACGAGTGCTTTGTGAATGTCTTTTCACTTATTATCGCTTCATAATTTCATAATCACCTGCTCATTCGTATCCCCGCAGAACCTAGCTGTTGGTGGGGTCGTTAAGCGGACGAAAATCATCGGAACAATTATCGAAGAAGGTTCCGAGCGACCGTTCCTTCCATCCCACACCACTGGCGCTCGGGTGTGGTGGGTCTTCTTTTTTCTTGGATACTTGTATTCTATCAACAATCTTCAATATCATTAAGTTCTATCAAATTTGGCTCACGAGCATTTTCATCAATTTCATCATTTTGCACTGAATTGCCATTTTATGATCTTTTATATCTGTGAAAAATCACCCTGTCGGGAACTGATTTTCCTCAGTGTGTATATATATATATATATACATATATATATATATATATATATATATATATATATATATATATATATATATATATATATATATATATATATATATATATATATATATATATATATATATATATATATATATATATATATATATATATATATATATATATATATATATATATATATATATATATATATATATATATATATATATATATATATATATATATATATATATATATATATATATATATATATATATATATATATATATATATATATATATATATATATATATATATATATATATATATATATATATATATATATATATATATATATATATATATATATATATATATATATATATATATATATATATATATATATATATATATATATATATATATATATATATATATATATATATATATATATATATATATATATATATATATATATATATATATATATATATATATATATATATATATATATATATATATATATATATATATATATATATATATATATATATATATATATATATATATATATATATATATATATATATATATATATATATATATATATATATATATATATATATATATATATATATATATATATATATATATATATATATATATATATATATATATATATATATATATATATATATATATATATATATATATATATATATATATATATATATATATATATATATATATATATATATATATATATATATATATATATATATATATTCATTCATCTATTTATATATGTAAATATAGACCTGAGATGATCGTTGATTTTAACTCGAGAATACAGTTACGTTTCAGAGATTGTTTTGTTCAGTGTGTTTCTATTGTAGGTCTGAAACTTTCCCATCTTCAACCGTCATTATTATAGAGATTTGATACAATCATTCTGAACGATTTCTGTTCCACTCGTTATTTCGTATTAATATTCATGTACAATTTGTACTCATGACAAATAAGTTTTCAATTAATTGGAAAATGACTTTGTGATTTTATAGAAGGCATACGCTCTTGGGTTTTCAGAGCAGAGTAACAGAATTACTTGATGGTGAATAAATGTAGAATTCAGTTATTGCAGGATGATGGTTATTCTTTCCTTGAATGAAATTACAACCCTTTAACCAGATTTCAAGAAATAATTACGATATTCATCCACATATTTCCAGAGAAGACTAAAAAACATAATCTCAATTTCAGAATTCATAATTAATTTCATCTTTTCCCCAGGGCCCTCACTCTCGATATTATGAGATTATGAGATGAAATTATTTTGGTGGAATTCTGGTAATCTCACTGATAATGCTATGAGAATACCATAGCATATCAATCTCATCTCATAATCTCATAATCTTGAGAATGAAAGCCCTATCAATCATGATTTCATAATGAAAAAATGAAAAAAGAATGAAAAAACCCTAACCAACCCTTCACCAACTCAATTCAACTGATATAATGAATCACTCGACCCAACATCCATGCAAACTATAGTACCCAGTTTCATTTCCAAATATTGACGTCAGAAATAACTCGATTATGATTATATTTATTCACAGATATTCATTCACAGATTTCCATGATGCCTCATAGTTTATGGAGGACAGAAACAATAATTCCAATCTTAAACTAGGCAAACGCAACATTTGCGTTGTAAGATGAGCGAGATATCTGAATAAGTTATTAAAGTCGTTAAAGCAGTTTTACCCTTGCTATTTTATCGACTTTGGTATTTCACACACCTTGACGTATATAAAAAATCCTCCATTGTTGGGGAATATCAAATATAGAAAGCAGTGAATCTCGGCAACCTGAATCTGCTATTATTTCTATAATATATTTGGTGAATGAAAAATTTTCCATTTATTTTTTTATTCGAAACGGCTGGTTAGAATTGCATATAAAATGATAATAATGTGTAACATTCATGTAAACAAATTCACAGGAAATGTTATCTCATTTGAAAAGATTCTTTGTCTCAGATTTTCTTGCTCAGCCTAATCTCATGATGTTTTCAGAAACTTTGAGACAATATTTCTCAAAATCAGTTCGACGGATTTTTTTTTTTTTTTTTTTTATTAATCTTTATTTTTTTCACATACAAAAATACACATGACAGTCAAAAAATCCACAAAGTCTTCAAAGAAGACTTGACTGTGGGAGAAACAAAGAATATTATAATCTGTATATTTTTTTAATTTTTATGTTGAATTTATGAAGAATTTATGAACAAGGTGATCAAGAAAATGTAAATATGATGATGAATTGAGTGGCAACTATGAAAGCATAAGTAAGAGATCTAATTTTTAGATTGAACAATATTTTTAAAAAAAGAAGAGAAATACCTGAGAATATACTATCACAAAAAAAATTACAAGGAACAAAACATCACTGAAAAATAAAATTGACATACTTCTTTGCATTATGAATGAATAATAATATTGTGAAAGTGAAAAATGAACATAATAATAGCACCTGAACAAGAGTCTTGAAATAACTTAACTGGTGCATCGAGAAATAGTAAATATGGATACATTATATTAGGAACAAAACACTACTGAAAAATAAAATTGGCATAATTGTGTACATTATGAATGAATAATAATATTGTTAATGTGAAAAATGAACATAATAATAACAACTAAACAAGAGAGATGACTTCTGATGCATCGAAAAATAATTAATATGATTGCATTATATTATATAGAGGGTGACATGATGATGATTACATGAACAAAATATAACAATATTATGATGTCAGTAATATGAATAAGAATGATGTGAATGCCGAAGAAAAAAAAAAAATATATCATGTTGGAGTCTTATGTCTTATCAGTACAACAATACACAGAAATACATCAGTATTGGCAATGTAAATTGAGACTGATTGAGTGTAAGTCGAGACTAATAATGATAAATGTATTAAAACAGAAACCTACACGAAATTATAACAAAAGGATTCAATATAAGGTCTACTATGGGAATATGAAATTAATAGAGCCTAAATTATTTTATTGACCAACCATGTTTTGATTTCTGATTTGACATTTTTATAAGAATCGAAATTACGTAAACTTGGAGGAATTTGATTAAATTTGGAAGGTACAGCGTATTCGAGACGACGTTTACCATATTTATTTATATAAGTAGGAATATTATAATTTCCAAGGAGCCTATATCTAGTGTTTGCTTCATGATCATTCAATGTTTTAAAAGAAGGGTCGTAATAATATTTTAGAATGAATTTATAATCGAATAAGTAAGTGACGGGGAGAATATTACAATACTGAAATAATGTAGGAATGTCATTATTAATCGTATTCATTCCCAAAACTCTGTTGTTTCAAGTTAGATAAGTTTACGTGCACAAAAAAAATTTCATGTCGATCTGTCAAACCCTGCGACCTGTGCAGTGCCCACAAAAAAAAAAACACCAACACTCACACACACACACACACACACACACACACATACACACACACACACACACAGACACACACACACACATACACCAACACTCACACACACACACACACACACATACACACACACACACACACACACAGACACACACACACATACACCAACACTCACACACACACACACACATACACACACACACACACACAGACAGACAAAGCCCTATAAGAGTGGGATGGAATCTTCACTATTGCTCATCTGATAATGAGATGCTGGTTTCTAGTTTCCTCTAAAATTAGGGAAATTATTATCATCATTATTCATGAGAACCTAGTTTCAGTGTTGTGATGTCATTCGATGACCCCACTAATAGTTCATTCTTTTGTGAGTTTATATTAACAGTGATAGATTATTGATGTTCACAAATACTCATGTCGTTTTTATTTCGAACCAATATACGCGATTTGATTGGAGCTTCCAAATCAGACTGATTGAACCATATATATATTTTTGTAATAACATCGAAACTTGATACAAAATCATTGTTCCCCAATTGAGGCTATGGATGAGAGATGGGATCGTTTGGTCGGGGCACCACAAGGGCGATCTTACCACCCCATTTTGATTAGATAAAAGTCTTCCATTTTCCGAACGTCCGGAACACATTATAACTGTTTCTGTGATATGTATCCGGACACAAAACACACGAATGTTGATTTCTTCCACTTTGAACTAAGTCTCTTGGGCAATGATCACTTCTTTTTATTAACAGCAGATGCAGAGTTCATCATTATACAAAATTGACAAAAAATGATTGATAGGCCTATAATGTTATAATTAGGCCTATCACTCTACTAAATAAAGGTCGTGGCCAATTAGTAATTCATCCAAGCACTTGCTTCGAAGACTGTGGAAAACCACGAGAAACCAAGTCAGGAATGAAAAAATATTGACGGCATTTTTACTCTGTATATTTCAATCACATGTTTTCTATTTAATTTCAAATATCATAGTTAGAGAATTCCTTATATAATTCCAAACAATAACCAATGGTATTTGATTATATTAAAAAGGTGTTTTACAATGTATTGGCATTGGATCAACGCTAACGGCCAACTTACAATATTCAACTATGTATAAAATCTTGCTACCGGATTGCTAATATTGACCGCTCATTTACCATATACATACCTGTTGTAAATACTCCGTCTCGGAACTTCCCATCGGTTATATTAAATCCTTCTAATAAACCGACGTTCAAACCGCCACGTGGTGCTATACCGATACTGATATGGTTGTAGGGCGTAGTACCCTTTCTAGATTTACGGGCGTTTATGCAGAAGTTAATACTCCTTGAAGGCGAAGATTGTGCAAATTTGGGAGTTTCAGACCGTGGGAAAGACCCCCGAATGGACCCGAAACTATTTAGAGTATTTCAATCATTTTAATTTTTTTTTGTTTTGAAATATGTGGGCTGAGGTGAATAACCGTGGTTTGTGGGTGCAAATTTTGAGGATGAATTTGAATAATTTACGGGTTATTTATTGCGTGGGAGAAAATCTAGGGTTACTTGAGATTATTTGGGTGAAATACCTTTTTGTATCTTGAAGGATTTTTATTTCAGAAAAGGGCGATTGGATATGGGATGGTTTTTAAAGGGCGTGGGAGAATCACAAAATACAGATTGCAGAGAAAAAATATCAGTGTGAATGAAACCAAAACAAAACGAAGGTGAAATGAATGTTCACAAATAACTTGCTGAGAAAATGGTGAGAAAAGTGAAGTGACGGAATTTTTAACTTCATTAATACATATTGTAGTATATAGTCCAGTTTCCAACCAATAATTGGTGGACTAAGTGATAGTTAACGGATCAACTTGCTATCAACATATGTTATTTTCGTACCTTAACTAATAATTAGTGGATCAACACTTGACTAAGATTCGTAAAACTAGCTCTTAACGATAGATAATAAATTAATCATTCAAATGAATGAAAAGTTTCTGATTGGTTGACAAGATCGCCCTCGTGGTACCCCGTCGAAATGATCGTCACTTGTAATCTTCAGCCTTAGGAACAATAGGGAACAGTTAGGAACAATATGACTTCATATGAACTTGCCCGTATATATGGATGATTAAAACGATAATGAGTAAAGAAGAAGGTAGAATACCAACAAAATAACTGATAACGTATATAATAATAACATAAAATATCGCTACAACCTCAACAAATTGAAACTTTCGGAAGATTCAGTGGCGTTTCCATCGTTAATCACGTCCTGAAAATACATAAGAACTGAAAATACAAAATCTATATTCAATCCAATACTTTATTTGCCCATTTGATTTTTAGATTCTAAAAATAGGTCATGATAAGATATATGATAAGTCAAATATATTATAAAAATGAGTATTGAATGAAATAGAACTGAACCATATGTATGAAATACACATATATTTGAAAAAAAACACATTCATACACAAGCATACTTCACTTTCATACATTTATTCTCCACTTTCATTAATAGGCCTACATTCAATTCTATTATTTTCTTCACCCATTCCTTATATGCTAGAGAGGAGTTTATTCAAACACTGCCGCCAAAAAGGTTGCCACACGGACACAGTATAACAAAATTCATAAAAATATAAGGCATTATCTAAAAAAAAAAAAAATTCAAGTTAAGAGAATGTAATAGAGGCAATGTTTTGAAAAAAATGTTGTGATAAAAAATTGAGTATCAAGAGTTATATGAAGGAAAAATGTATTTGAGAAAAAAAATGGAATGTAAATAAGGGTGAGCTGGTAACACCAGTGTGAAAAATAGGTGTTTAACGTGCGGGTGATCTTACGCTTCTAAGATCATACACGGCGCACTAACACCTACTTTCTCATTGGGAAATGTACTTGGCTGTGAAAGAGGGAGGATATCTGAGGCGTGATGATGGTTCTCTACTTTGGGTATCTAGCCTATTCTACAATGATTAACACACCGGAGAAGACTAACTCAAGCTCCTTTATTATAGATGGAGATTTTGCATAGAATACAATAAAAATGATCTATAATAACTTACTCAACCTCTCCACCACGGCCGACGTTATCATTGAGAGCTTGGCCAAGTCGATGTCCTGACTTCCCACCAAAAGTAAAAAAAGTAAAAACGCAAATATAAATTGACACTAAAGTAAGAATAGAAAATTAAATGAGATGTTAGCCGTAAAAATGATTTCTTAATGTCAATTGATCCTTTATAGCAACTATGGCTACTATTGATACTATATACGAATATAGCAGTGATATTTGTTATTGTTATGTTGGTAGAGGAGATATTTTTTTTTCGTGGATGAAGTATATTGATTGGTAACAACTAACAATGCAGTGTTATGAAATGTTTTAATTAAGAGATTGTTGAGAATTGTTAACAAAGTAGTACAGCAATTTGGGAACTGAGGTAGGAAGCGGCTGTGGCTTATACTTCTATGGAGAGAGAAAATGCGGAAGAGATGGTTGACGGATGGGAATCGAACCCAGGCCTACTGAATAATAATAGTTCTCCAAGTGTTTGTAGATGATCCATAATAATGAATTCAACATGATATAATTCAAATTCCGATTGAAAATTATATTTTAAAAATTATTTTAAGACAGTTTGATTACAAAATTGAAATTACATTCATTTGTGGGATGACATTTCTTTGTGTTCAATTAAATATGAATGAAAAATATTCCAAGGCCTTACGTAATCATAAAGATGAGATAATTAATTTAATTTTGGAAGGTTGGCGTTCATTTTATGACTAAATTATGCCTTCAAATCCCCCAGATAATAATGCCGCATATTTCGGTAAATACCTTGAATATTTGAAATCACTTAAACAGCAATAAAAACCTGAAGACAGATTTTGATAAAAACATCTTCTCAATTCAAATAGATGAATACAATTGTATATGGTTTAAATTACAAAATTGATACCGAACCAAATTAAAATTAATACTTAGACCATCATCATGCCTTAAAAACTGGCACACATTCCAATATCAACAATGTAAATATTTGGAATAGTTTCGTGTACCCGAATGAAAAAAAAAGAAAGATATATTCAAAAATACCTCCAATTAATTGACCCATTTCCTAGTTTGTATGCAAAATTGAACTCGGTAGTCGGTAAGGTACGAACGGTTGGACGGCAAGCATCAATAGATCACCTACCGGTATTGAACCCTTGCAGTTTCAACAGTTAATTGACCCCAGAAGGCTTTCAATGATGCAGATTCAGCTAAACGGCGTGGGAAAAGATGCACCACTCTTACCAGTACAGACCAACAAATATTTGAAATATTTAAATTATTTAGAAAGATATGTGGCTGGTTTATATTGTTGTGATGAATCATATCTCTGAATAATCAGTGGATGAGATTTTGATCGAATATTTGAAATGTACTGATCGGTCATTCGGAAGAATGATTTCCTATATATGAGTTGGGATTTTTGTGGTATCAATTCTCTTATTTGGATCAATTCAATTCAATTGCGCATCAGGTTTACAATCATAATGTACGGGTGGCAAAGTCGTAAGTCAGATAATAATGAGGCATGATAATGAAAATAGTGATAATAATGATAAAAAAAAACACTTTGCAATAATAAAATGAATATGAACTTGGAAAACTCGGTATGTGTTTCCACGTTGATGGATTGGCTAGAACTTATCAACATATATCTTTTATTGGTCATACATAATTATAAAATTATATAATTATATAATCAATTGGTGACACCTATTGCTTGGATTTGATTGGTATCTTGATAGCTTTGAGTGATGTAAAAACATTTCATCATACATTTTGTTAAATCAAAACGGTAGTTTCCGATTTGAGTGAAAGTTGGAATGATGTGCATGTATCATTTAAATATTGATATTCCGTGAAAATTTGAATTTCTTGGAAGGAAATATTCCTCACGAATTTTCTCCGGGTTATTCTTGAAGGGTTAAAAAAATGTGGATGATTTTTCTCAGAAAAAGTTCAACCGATTGCACCTCAAACCTATACAGTATCGGACTAGATAAGTATACTTGTGTATGCCAAGTTTCAACTGATTTTGCTCTCTTGTTTGATCTGTGGAGGGCGAAAGAAAGCATTCCACAACGTGAAATACGAGATCAACTTCATTATTGGTCATCATTTGAACTCACCATTCATTATCCACCTGAACGTTGCTGCCGATTTCGGTAACTGACCCATCAAGTCCTTCCCCCTCCCCCCTCCCCCTCCCCCATTCCTCCACCCCCTCCCCACTCATCGTCTTTCCAAGCTGGATCGATTGGCACATTGAGGAACGAATATTTTTGGACATTTTTTCTTCCTGCACTCTTACTCATTATTTTGTCCGTATGATTGATCTCTTGGGTCAAAAATTTGACTCAATTTCGATATTTCCCAATTAAGAGTCCACGGGAGTCGATTCAGCGAAATATCAGTTTCTTGGTGATAACTTTTGAACGGTATGAGATATCAAAATTCTAATGCACGAGAAACACAGATAATTAGTGAGCGTAGCGAAGCCACCATCCCATTCTAATATGGCTTTGTCTGTGTTTTTTTTTTTTTTTTTTTTTTTCTTTTTGTGGGCACTGCACACAGGTTGCAGGGTTTGTCTGATCAACATGAAACTTTTTTTTAGACGCAAACTTATCCAACTCAGTACTGTATAGTTTTTGGTATGAATCGGTTGGACAGATTTTGAAGAAATATCATCTCAAAGTTTCTAAAAACCCCATAAGATTAGGCTGGGTAAAAAAATTTGAAAAATAAAATCTCTTCAAATGAGATGAAATTTTCTGTGGACTCAAATGTGTAAAGATGATTGATACACATTATACCATCACAATTTTGTATGCAATTCGGATAAGACGTTTTGAAGAAAATAATTAAATCATCTGTTTTTATTCATCAAATATTATTATAGAAAATAAAGCAGATTCAGGACCCTTACCTAATACATCCCGTGCTAGTGCTAGCTAGCTCCAAGAGGCTAGGACTGTGGTTGGTTAATGTTCACTTAAAAAGCTACCAACAATGACAATATATTATAAAAACAAATTCACGGTCTCTTGGACTGAATAATTCCATCACATTTCGGAGCCCACCTCATAAGCAAGGCTAAGATTTTGTGCTAACAACAATGGTAATACACAGAGACCAGACACGTTGCCATGACAGGTAGCTCTCCTAGTGAACATCAACCAATCACATTCCTAGCCTATTGGAGCTAGCTAGCACTAGCACGACATTTATTAGGTAAGGGTCCAGGTTGCCGAGATTCACTGCTTTCTAGATTCGACATTTGCCCAACAATGAAGTCCTCTTTATGTGCATCAAGGTGTGTAGAATACCAGATTCGATAATATAGCAGGGGTAAAACTACTTTAACGATTATTACCATATTCAGATATCTCGCTCATCTTACAACGCATATTTCGCGTTTGCCTAGTTATAATAACTTCAAGATAATATAAGTTATTATAATTCAAGTCATGTCGCATAACTGTAAAGCGTCGACAGCTAAAAAATGTGTGTTTTGTAGCTGTCGACGCTTCACAATTATGCGACATGACTTGAATAGTCATAATTTATATCATCTTGGAGCTGTTATGATTATCTGTGTTTCTCACGTATTAGAATTTTGATATATAATACCTTTCAAAAGTATTCATCAGAAAAATGTTCTTTCGATAAATCTACCTCCATGGATTCTCTCTCTCTTGAGATTGATTTGATGAGAAGTTGGGATCGTAAAGACTGGTCACCACAGAGGAAAGTGAACTGATTAAAAATAATTCGAGGAGCAAAGTTCGTAAATATATATATATATATATATACTTATATATAGATATATATATATATATATATATATATATATATATATATATATATATATATATATATATATATATATATATATATATATATATATATATATATATATATATATATATGTATGTATATGTATATATATATATAAATATATATATATATATATATATATATATATATATATATATATATATATATATATGTATGTATATGTATATATATATATATATATATATATATATATATATATATATATATATATATATATATATATATATATATGTATATATATATATATATATCAATAACATTGAAATTTGATACAAAATCATTGTTCCCCAATTGAGGCCATGGGGGGAAAATAGGAAAGCAGGAGAAAAATTCCGATATTTTGTCATCATTGAATGAAAGGAGCGAAGACAAATTTCACAATACCGGCAATCGCAAAGAAGTACGTTTTTTTGTATTTTTTTCGCGCTCCACAGGTCAAACGGAGATGCAGAATCAGTTGCACACGCATGCGTACCTAATCAATCTGATGCTGTATGGTTCTGAGATGTAACCGGTTACACCACATGAGAAAACTCATTCCAAAGTTTTTAAAAATCTCATACGAATAAACCCGGGGAGCAAATTCTTGAAAAATATTTCCTTGAAGAAAGATTCAAATTTGGATGGAATTTTAATATAACAATGATACACATTATTCCGAACTTTCACTCGAATCAGATCAGCCGTTTTGATATAACAGAATATATAATGTGATGTTTCTACATCACTGGAAGCTATTGAATCAAAGCAACAATTGTATAATGAATCAATTGAAAACGAGTGAAATAAATTCATCTTTATTATTGAAGAAATTGATCAGAATGAGTGACGATATCTATATAATATATATATATATATATATATATATATATATATATATATATATATATATATATATATATTTATATATATATATATATATATATATGATGATGATGATGATTATTGCTTGCTTAACGACCCCACCAACAGCTAGGGTATACGGGGGTACGAATGAGCTAATGATTAAGAATGTATGGAGTGATGATAACTGAGAGGACATTTACAAAACCCCATGCCCTATGCGGGATTCGAACCCACGACAACGGTGACTTCAGTTTCTGAAGCGGTGTCTCAGCTGACCGAGCTACCGAGGGTGGCAGTATTTATATATATATATATATATATATATATATATATATATATATATATATATATATATATATATATATATATATATATATATAGGTCGATATTCTGCCTCTCTATCAATACATTTGTGAAATGTATCCAAGTTTTATCATAACAAGGGTGAGCGAGCTCACCCTTGGACGCCCTCATATAGAAAATTGAACCTTAAATTGATTGTTTCTATTGACAGAAAACCTTAAATGAATTCCTCTGTAAAAATAAATTCCTAAACTGATTGTTTCTTATGACAGAAATCTTAAATACATTGCTTCTATTTACAAAAAATCGTTACAAGATTTCTTCTATTGACATAGAATCCTGAATTAACTTTTCTCATCAACAGAGTAGAGTAGGCCCACCTTTGATATTTTACTTATAGGCGTAATAATCTAATACTTTTATTAAATGCTTATTTTTCTACGTTATACTTAACGACCCCACTATTAGCTAGGTTATGGAGGGTACAAATGAGCGGGAGATGAAAAACAGTGAGCTGATGATAGATGAAAGAACATTTAAAAATAAAACACACTTTACTCAGGATTTGAACATGCGGCCTTGGAACCAGAAGCAGATGCGCTACCTCTAGAGTCTAGACCAAGGAGGACGGTTAAAATGCTTCTGTTGGCAGAAAGCCTTCAATATATATATATATATATATATATATATATATATATATATATATATATATATATATATATATATATATATATATATATATTACTTCTAGAGAAATAAAACCTTGTATTACAACCTTGCATTGTGTACAGAAACCTAAAAAAAATGCGAAAGCAATATTTGTATGTATAATGTATTTGTATGTATAGTTTGTATGTATGTATAGTGTAGCACAAATGGTGTTGATAGTCAACATGCATATTATTTTCAAAGCATGAACAAATGGCCTAAAGTCCATTCATATAAGCGTGTTAGGGCCGATGCACAATATGCCGACAAATCCTCCAGACACCTTTCTGCTGGATAACTCTATCGGCCACTTTTGTGGGCGTTTTACAAGAGACCGATTTCCGACAACCTTACAAAACCAATAACATTTAGAAGTTGGTATTGAATTCTGACTGCTTTTTGTCATAATCGAACTCATCGAACGCTCGAGTTATGAGCTACCTTCGTTCAGCTTTGTCTTTGAGAGGTCTTCAAAACCGTGTGATGACAGATGACACTTTCGACATTGGGATTGTATTTTTCAATTTTGAGGTAAGAAATGAATTTACGTTCTGTTTAGTCGTATTTTTTGACAATTGCAATCAGGCAAGCATAAGTCGAGAGATTGAATTTGATGATTTTTCACAGTTGATTTAATGTTTAGAGGTTATAGGCCTAGGCCCAGACTTGGGCCCATACCCTTGTAGGTTGTGATTTCCTCGAAAGAGGGTTAAAGGAATAAACACTACTACTACTACTACCATTCCAACTAAATGCTTATAGGCTACATGAGACAATGAATAACTAGACTCGGACCATGTGCGCCAAAACAGCGCCCAGAAAGTAGCGCCCAGAATCATAGGCAGCGCCCAAACTCAAGGTCATGTTAGGAGTATGAAGCTAGCTTCGAAAAATGCTGAACTGATACCAATTTCAGCAAAATACGCTATTTAATTGATGACATCAACACAATGAGTTGACCCTTTTACATCTATTATCCCTATTATCGCAAAGGCCTAATCCATTAATGATGTTACAGGATAACCCTTCAACAGAATTAAACCCGATTTTAATCTGTTTCTGATGTTGAAAAAAGACTATATAAACCATATGTATGAACCAAATGAACAGACATGGATTTAATGATGGTAACTTCTCAAATGTTCCATCTCTGTTCTCCAGAAAAGTCCCCTTAACTATGACGTGGTGATTTAAAATTCTATTCACTCAAATGAGGAATTCATTATATTTTTGAAGCTCTCGACATTTTATTATAGGTATGAGTGTGTTCCTGAACACCTCCTGAATTCCGATGCATCGACTGTCTGAATCCTGTTTGAATTCCGGGAAAACTCATATCTGTTCCAGCCCCGTTATCCGGGGAACAACCCTTCTATGAACAATGGTCATTTTGGGCTCTGGGCGCTGGAATTGGAGAAGTGAATTTTAGGGGGTTGTTTACATTTCTGCACGGTATTCGATAGGATTTTACTGTTTCCCGAAGCCTTGACTGTCTGAATCCCCCCCTAACTCATATCTGTTCCATGTTAGTTTTCCGGGAAAAAGACATTCTATGAAAAATGGTAATTTTGCGCTTTGGGCGCTGGAATTTGAAAAGTGAATTTTAGGGGGTTGTGTACATTTCTGCAAGGTATTCAATGAGATTTTACTGTTCCCTGAAGCCTTGACTGTCTGAATCCACCCCTAACTCATATCTGTTCCAGCCCCGTTTTCCGGAAAAAAGACATTCTATGAAAAATGGTCATTTTAAGCTCTGGGCGCTGGAATTTGAAAAGTGAATTTTAGGGGGTTGTTTACATTTCTGCACGGTATTCAATGAGATTTTACTGTTCCCCGAAGCCTTGACTGTCTGAATCCACCCCTAACTCATATCTGTTCCAGTCCCGTTTTCCGGGAAAAAGACACTCTATGAAAAATGGTCATTTTGGGCTCTGGGCGCTGGAATTTGAAAAGTGAATTTTAGGGGGTTGTTTACATTTCTGCACGGTCTTCAATGAGATTTTTCTGTTCCCCGTAGCCTTGACTGTCTGAATCCACCCCTAACTCATATCTGTTCCATGTTAGTTTTCCGGGAAAAAGACATTCTATGAAAAATGGTCATTTTGCGCTTTGGGCGCTGGAATTTGAAAAGTGAATTCTAGGGGGTCGTTCATATTTCTGCTCGGTGTTTAATGAGATTCACTGAATAATAAAACTTGAAATAAGAACAATTTTAATTAAATTAAATACGCCTTCCAATTAGCAATCAATTGAAAACTCGCAAATACACTCTCTCAGCACAGGCCTCTGCACTACCACATTTTCGAATTCTTGTATAATTTCTCTCTTTTGAATTTATACATTTATATTTTCCTTTCTATTATTCTCTTCTATATTCTACTACTACTATCTCCTTGATATATTTCTCTTCCTCATTGGTGAGATTCACTTGACACAAACACCCAACACGTGAGCCCAACACTTGTGTGTGGCCAAGGCATCAGCTGACCTCTAGCGTCAAAACCAGCAGCTTACCTCGTGTCGTATCTTATAATTGAATAACTGCGCTCGGAGGTTTTTTTTTCTGTCTCTGAATGTAAAAACAAGAAGGCACTGTTTATTGTTTTTGTGTTATTATATATTCTACGTTTTTTCTTTTTCCCGATGAAATTCCAGCGCCCAGAGCTCAAAATGACCATTTTTCATAGAATGTCTTTTCCCCGGAAAACTAACATGGAACAGATATGAGTTATGGGTGAATTCAGACAGTCAAGGCTTCGGGGAACAGTAAAATCTCATTGAATACCGTGCAGAAATGTAAACAACCCCCTAAATTTAACTTTTCAAATTCCAGCGCCCAAAGCCCAAAATGACCATTTTTCATAGAATGTCTTTTTCCCGGAAAACGGGACTGGAACAGATATGAGTTAGGGGTGGATTCAGACAGTCAAGGCTTCGGGGAACAGAAAAATCTCATTGAATACCGTGCAGAAATGTAAACAACTCCCTAAAATTCACTTTTCAAATTCCAGCGCCCAGAGCCCAAAATGACCATTTTTCATAGAATGTCTTTTTCCCGAAAAACTAACATGGAACAGATATGAGTTAGGGGTGGATTCAGACAGTCAAGGCTTCGGGGAACAGTAAAATCTCATTGAATACCGTGCAGAAATGTAAACAACCCCCTAAAATTCACTTTTCAAATTCCAGCGCCCAGAGCTTAAAATGACCATTTTTCATAGAATGTATTTTTCCCGGAAAACGGGGCTGGAACAGATATGAGTTAGGGGTGGATTCAGACAGTCAAGGCTTCGGGGAATATTCCCAGGTTTTATTTTCATCAACGGGTAGTTTTCACGGGGTAAATAAACCTCTAGCTTCTTTTTCGTTCTCATAGTTGGCTGTCCTTACATATCCGTTTTACGATGCTCACTTCGTATAGTTCGGGCGCTAGATTTTGGTCGGGCGCTGGGCGCCAGTTTGATTTCGGTACTCGGACCTAGTAAATATATGACCTAGGCACACCCTATATTTTCACAGCCAGAAGTACCTCATTTGGAGTTACATACATGTAGGCCTAGACCATAAATATTGTATAAACATAGGGGCTAGGCCTATTTCTCGATTCATCTTGCCCGAGACCATTGATTATGTAAGGTTACAAATTCAATGCCGAGACCTAGCCTACTTGACCAAACAAAACTGTGGTGTAAGAGAGGAATCGTGAATTGTGTAGTGTCGACCTTGAGCTCATTACTTAATCTCTGTCAGATTAAATATTAAAATATTCATCAATATTCATTGTATCTACATATACAGATGGAAGCTTGGATTCGTTTGAACGCTTTGCCGCGAACAGCACGGAAGAGCATGAGTTGGGAGGGCAATTGAGGTTGCGTTGATCATTTCTTCATGGAATGACAGACTCCCGTGGATGACATCCGAGACAACTTGCCACAGACGTATGAGTAGAGACAAAGGTTTGTAAGCCTACTCTTGACATTGAAATTTTTTTTTCATTTTTTTATTCGTGTTCTCACAAAGATTTCAGTACAATTTCGTAGACCCGCAAAGTCACAAAAAGTTGACTTGTCTGCAGGTCTACTAACATTTTATACATAAGAAAAACAAATTACAAATAAGTATATCAAGTCTGAACACTTACGCACGTACATTTTGATAATAATGATGAAAATATCAATTTTAATAAAAAAATAATCATAGGGCCTAGTGACAAGAATCCACATTTTGAAATTATGGACTATTTTCAGTTATTTGGAATATACACTGTGTAATGAAATAGTTTTATTTCTCATGAAATATAAGATAATTTGATAATATCCATTTTTTTAATTCTATTTTTACTGTGGATATTAATAACCACTATTAATAATAATGTCACACTAAATATAACAGGAATTCATGTAGTAACGTTATCAATACCGGTAGGCAATTCTCTCAACTGCAGTAGACCTTACTACTGGCATGGCTCATAAATGATATACCAGTAAAAGTCAACAATATGCTAGCAACGGTCTACTATAAGGTACCGTAAAACTATACCGGCTTAAGAATACGGACTGTAGAATATTCTTGTAGCACTAAATTCACTGACACGCCCCCTATTTATTTATTTCATTTTGATTCTTTTGAACAACCCCACCAACAGCTACGAGGGTACAAATAGCCACACACAATAATTTCAATGCTTATTTTTATTTTATTACACATCAAATCACACTTCATGGGCCTACAAAATTCTCAAAAGTATTTGAGCATCCAGTGAGAATATGTTGTAGGGGAGCAAATTAAATTACATGTAGTAACCGGTCTTTTGAGGAATAAAAAAATCATCAATATTATCAATATTTAATATTATCTAGTTTTCTTATACTGTCAAATATTCACAATATTCTATCAAGTCTCATCAGAGAAGAGGAAGAAATTGATCATAGTCCAATAGTAGGCCTAAGGAGTCATGGAATTACGTAATTCCTACGTCCGAGCGTAAAACAAAGACCTTGGACAGAATGGTCGATTGTGTGTATTCAAGTTGACAATTCGCTTGTGTTTGAATAAATATTTACCTCAACTACCGGTTGATAGATTTGAAAGTAATGGGCCGAATATTATCACATTTTATTCAATTTAATCGAGGTCCAGTTGAATTTAATATTAGTTCAATTCAATTTCAGTAGGCCTACTGAAATACCATTTCAATTCCAGTTTTGAATAGTTTATAACATTGTTTGTGTGTTTTAGGAGATTCTGTGTATGCAAATGAACCTTGACTGCTGCTACCAATCCTCCAGATAGAAGAGAAGAAGAGCAACACGAAGAGCAACACACCACAGTGCACTGCCGTACATTTTTTCTTCAATAATCTATAGGCTTAAAATTATATCATTCATTATTTGTGAAGGGAATAAATATCAATCAGTTGGTTATTTAATGCGTGTAAATGAATCTTCAATTGAATACCTTGTATTGATCTAGGCCCATATTTTTTCATGAATGTGTTTTGGTATGTTATTATTTCAGGTATTTGGCCGCTTTTGCTTCAGCAATCAGAACAAGAGTTTCATCCATTTTTAATGAGGCCCCTGCTTTCGTATTGAGAGAGCAATTCAACATTTTGAATTGAAGTCATTTTTGCCTCCTCCATATTCTGACATTTTCCCGTTGCACGGTCGAATGCATCGTCATCTGTCCGTTTTCTCTTCTTCGGCGTCGAAACAACAGATTATGAATAGAATATGTAAAAAGTAAATTATTCAATTGGATTAGGCGTATATATTTTTTTTATCAACATCGAAACTTGATGCAAAATTATTGTTTCCCAATTGAAGGTAGGATTGTTTGATCGGGGCACCACAAGGGCGATCTCACCACCCCATACATGGATTATACATTATAGGCATACACGGATTATATTAAAACATGAACTGTCGTTTGATTTCATATTTGAAAAAAAAGCAACTACAACTAGGCAATGTCTCGAGTGTAAATAATAACTAAACGGTAAAGTAATGTCAAAACACTTCACGATTTCATGTTATAGTAATTATTATACATTCACACGTAGTAACAAACAGTGAGAACAGTCGAGTGAAAATGGAATGTCAACTTTACATGCGAGGCAGAAATATAGATCGGTAAAGGAAATTCGCTTGTAATATTTTATTTACAATTTTACATACACATTGTCAATTTACAAAGACGGTGAATACATGTGAATACAAAAGAGGTGGTAAAGCTCAAATTGAAGAATGTTCAAAGTATGATAAATGCAGATTGTTAACAAAGGAACTTATGATTGTGATATTACAACCCTTCGATCTGTCATTATCTCTTCACATATTCACTCTTCATGTGTTGCGGGAGGCGAGGGGAATTTAGGACCCGGTTCGATCCCTGCCGCCTTCCACCTTCACAGGGGTTTTCATGATTTCCCTCTGTAGTCAAGGCTAATGCTGGGATGGTTCCCACAATATAGGCCACGACTGCTTCCTTCCCACTATCCTTCTCATTACTCAAGAAACCTTCATCTCATTAATCATCCATCCGACGCCAATAGATCTTGGCTATCATTACAGTTTGCCGTTAAAACCCAATACTGTATAGAAAACTTGAGACACTATCTCGTATTTTGTAAATTTTAAATACATTTTTTAAATGTATCTTGTATCTGAAATAGGCCTACTCAAAATTCAAGTATCTGTATGTAGTTTTCAGATACTTGAAGTTGACCGGGTTTCCAGTTCCGATTCTGTTTTGTCGTCCAACACGATATCGGTACGATTTTTGTCATGCCTATTTCCACTTGGCTGTGTCGTAACGTTTTCGTCACGTCGTAGTCATAGCCGTCATTACCTCGACTCACGGCTTCTTTGAATGTGAGAAATTGAGCTGTCAGAATACAATATATATTTTTTAAATAACATCGAAACTTGATACAAAATCATTGTTCCCCAATTGAGGCCAACGATGAAAGGTAGGATCGTTTGGACGGGGCACCACAAGGGCGATCTTATTACCCCAAGAATACAAATTGACACACTTTTCTCAGGTCGCGCCGTTGTAATTATACAAACACGGAGATTGTCCTGTACCATCTGAATAAATAATTCTACTTCAAATGGCATAGCAATTCTGGATACAAAATCTAAGACCGTGATTCTAAAAGTGTGGTGATGTTTGAAATTGCAGTTAGGATATGTGGATCGATATTTTTGTGAATCGATTCTTTTTTTGGTTTTTTTGGTGGCAATATAAATCCAAACAACCGGAGCCAGATGGATTGCAATCGCAGTGTAACTTACGGTGATCGTAATTTCGGACGACAAAAGTTGGAAGTTGAGTCAATAATCACGGGACCGAAACGATGTCGTAAACCGGCATGTTTTTAGGTAAATACTGGCTTGTGATTGTCCGTTGGGAAAATTGTGTCGGACAACAAGAAAAAATTGGTAGGCCTACTGGAAACCCTGCTTCAGAGTATTTTTCCCATGTCTGATTACATGCACTGTAATCTTCGAGTTTAATAAATATTTTGACTTTATTCTCAAGGCCATCGAAAAATGAGAAGAACTACTTCTGTCAAATGAATATGATAATTTCAATTAACTAATGCAGACCCATCAAACTTGGTTGATTATGAACTCATCAAAAATTAATTCGACATATTTTGTCCGGTTTATTTTAATAGTCCGCTTTAATTCTGTAATTACACCAACGTTTGGAAAAAGTTTTGATTGGTTACACACTCTCTTATATGTATACCACATTCCCACGTACAAAAGAGAACATGAAAACGAAGCCCGATTTTGTTCGTCAAGTGAAATGAAGTATTGGCTCCATGGAATAAAAAAATCGACAACAATAATCTGTTGGTGGGGCATTTAACAAGCAATAATCAATCAATCAGTATGGTTGAATGTATCATTTCATTTTGTCATGACTCACTTGCAACTCATTGTCACTAAAAACTAGGAATACTCAACATGATAAACTATGTGTTTGTTGCATGTAAGAAGAGCGATCTACACACAAAAATGTATTTTTCTCATCATGTGACAACTGATTGTGAAAGTTTGGTAGCGTATTTGCAATCACTGCCTCAATATGCATGAGAGTGACATCGCTCATCCAATAATTGAATTCGGAAATGCCTAGACTGAAATCTTTAATTTTTCATAAGACTTTGTCGTACTCTTCAACAATCAGTGTAGTAGTAGTATAGTAGATATTCATTCCATGCTATTTTTTTTACATAGGCCTACATACATGGTTACAAAAAATGACATAGGATTGGATAATAAAACAAAGTGTTCACAATTGAAAAGTAAAAGAAAGCAAGTAATATTTAAATTATTAAATCACTCGATAGTTTGATTAAATTACTATGTAGGCCTATGTTGAATGTCTCATGTATGTGTTATTCATCGGTATTTTCTGATGGGCTACTTTTGTGATTCTCCTTTGTAGCCTAATCAGAGAATAAGTGATTGATTGCAATAAAACAATCCAATCCATGTACAATAATTGTAACCGTCAATTTATATATTTATCAAATCTCAAACAAATAAAACCATCAAAGAAATAACAGCGAGGCCTATACATTAGCGACACGCCTACTACCCTCCCCGCACCATACGTCCCCGGCATGCAAAAACTCAACTCGGAGAGCAAGCAAGCTTTCTGCCGTCTTTCAAGGAACCATCCCAGTATTGACCTGAATGACAGAGGATAACCAAAAAAAACTCTATCAGGATGGTCCACCATAGGCCTGTACATGTAGGGTACCGTACCACCCTTGGGTTGCATAACTGATACACCGAAAATATGGTGAATTGAGAAAAACGTAGGCCTACACTGAAAATCCAATAGGCCTACACCGTAAGCATTATTTCAGATGATGACTGAATAGGGAGGCTACGATATTGCATTTGAATAGTGTGAGACTATCCTCTTCTCCCCACAATAATATACTAGCCATCATGCATGAAAATATTTTTCTTGCGGTGTACGAGATTTTCGGTTCAAGTTAGCTTAACCTAACTCAACTTGACTCTAACATCAGATCCCAGTCTGTGTATGACAGTTCAGTGTACTAGCAACTAATAACCTCAGCAACGTACCTGCTTCAACTCTGGCAACGTATGCCTCATTTTCAATAGGGAAGGATATGAACTGGAGGGAGTGTTGAACCAATGCGTTGCTAATGTCACACAAAACTCGCGAGCAACTGGCTTGACTTATGCCTGTTACATCGCCCATAACGAGCTGGAACGTTCCAGACACGTAGAATCGCAATGCAGTAAGAACTTGCGTCGGTCTGGTCAAATGACCTTCCAAAATGCTGCACAGTTCCAAGACGATGTCTTGGAAACCTGTGCCGTTCAATCAGATGGTCATCCGACACATTTAATGAATCCAGCCTATCTTTGAATACTCTGCCAGGTCTAACAATGATAGGCCCCTCCTGATTAGGCCTCGGCCTAGCCTCATCCAGAATTAGGAAAAGCCCAGCATTGAACATTGTAATATAATTAGTAGAAAATAGGCCTAGGCCTATTATAACTGTATATATAATTAGTGTTAGTGTTTTAGTGGTTATATTAGTAATCATAAGTTACATTTCAGCTAGGTGGGCATATAGGCCTAGTAATAGTGGTACACTCTTTGACAGGTTAGGCTAGAGTAGACAGACAAGGTTAGTGGTCAGAGGTGACACTGACAGTTGCACACGCTAGGCCTAGGCCTAGTCGAGATCAAGCAAAACGTTGAGGTTAGATGTACAACCGGATTTATAAAATACGTAAATCAAATTGCGCTGTATTTAAAAATATCCTTACCGTGTTTTGGTGGGTAGAATTTACATTTTCTGTCAAATTCAGCCATAAAATCATTGTAAATTGATATTCATAGTCAAGAGGTGATCACTTACTAGGGCCTAGGCCTACCAGTCAATTTTTTAGGTACTTCTCTCTGGACAATAGATGAAAGAACAGCTATTAGGATCTCAGACACTTGCTAGGGATTGGTGGGACGATCAAATATTTCTTCATGAGTTTGGATTAAGACAAAATATGGTATTATTTCGAAAGAAGTTCGTAACTTTGAGCCAAATCAAAGTTATGACCTTGTGTGAATTCGGGCCCAGAGGATAATATGAACCAAAGTTTATAAAATGTTACCATGGTTTTCAGAGGGCCAAACCAAAGAGGTTAGTATTTTAACCTCCTTGACCAAAAATGGGGTATACTCAATCTTTTTTCGGTTTTTATTTAATTATAAAATATTAAGGCTACGTGGACAAGAGTTATTATCGTAACGCGGTAGATTATAACCAATTACAACTTGAAAGCGCTTAAATTTCTAATTTACGTGGAAAACCAGCGATTCTATTAACGCGCAAAATATGGTATAAAAGTCCACGCCATTCCAAGGTCGATAGAGTTTTTTCTTTATTTCGTTGATTTGAAAATATACAGGTTATGTGGACAAGTTTCATTACTACGTAGTCGAAGATTGTAAAAAAATACATAATCCAAGCTCGATAATTTTCAATTTACGTAGAAATTCAGCGATTCTACGCGACGAATAGATTTTTTCGGTCCCTTTTGAATCAAACGTATAAGTGTGTTTCCACAGTGTGGTGAACACGCTAAAAAGTGTCCAATGTCACCCCAGTTGACGGTCATATAAGACAGTAATGAGTTGTCATTCAGAAACGGTAGACTTACATGCATGCCCATGTTTTTCTAGCACAAAATGATATTGGCATGATGTGATATGCGAGTGATTAGGCCTACTCAAATAGTTCATGAAATCCAGTTAACATATACAAATGCCTCCCATATATCCCGCTGTCGATGCTCCTCAGAACCCTGATATTCATTCATTCCTTTCATATCCCATACAAAATACCCTTAGCCTGAATTTTACTATATTTTCAATGTAATTACTAACTTTTCATGAACTTTGAACCCGAAGTCACTCCTCTAATTCCAGAGTCATCTTGATTCAATTGACTGCAATTCAATCAAAGTTGTAAAAATGAAACTTGAACATTTCAAAAGTCACTCGTCACTTGTATCATTGCAATAAAATCAAAATTATAAAAATCGGAACATGATTATAATTATACACTTTCTTTGTGCTTCTTAATTGTTCCTAATCACATAGACGTATACTTATGTTTAGGCCATATCAACCTGTAACTTATAATAATGTCGGTCATAAACTCCTTTATTACTTTCATTTAGGCCTATCACATCAAAAATATGTTTTCCTTTTGAATTTTCAGGTGTTTTCATCTTTGTCTTCGGTAATTTGAAGTGCCCATATGGAGTATGAATACACTAAAAACAGACTGCCAACTTCAACTACTAATCAACGTAATATGTACGAATTTATTATTATTATTTTTAATTTCACCTCATTGGAAATAATAATTTATTCATTCTTTTATTCATCCTGAATATCCCATATGTCATCACCCGATGTTTTGTTAATAGTGATAATTAATCCTTCATGAATCTATATAATATGTGAATATTCTCTCTTCTAACATCGAATGAAGAACAAGGATACTAACAAGATCAGTTTTCTAAAGTTTCTATAAAGACAAAAGAACATCAGCTGTGAAATACGTTTCTGTATTTCCCTATAAATTATAGGCTATATACCTATATAATCGAAATTATAAATTCTCATTATCAATTTTGAATACACTCTTCTTTTGAGTTATTAAAAAAGAAGGTAAATTATAGTAATATAGAAAAGTATATAGTTCGAAATATAATAAGAAAAAAAAGTAAAATAAAGTACAATATATCATCATTTTAGTCTAAACCTTGTTCGCTATTGTCTAATAGAATTCCTCTATCATTTCAAACTAATAAAAGGTGCTATATATTTAGCTTGAATTTTCCCTTTCATGCAATAACTAGTATGAAAGAGCATAATAATAAAGGGTTAATATTTTGTGATAAATAATGAAGGAGAATTTTCAAGAACTTGCGTGTTTGATTTATATTATATTTTTATATAGATTATTAATATAAAAAATCGGGGCCAATATATGATAATGATAACTGACTGTGATCTTTAGCACGCTACCTAAACTGTCTCGACTTCAGTCGTGACGTGACAGACCGGAACTCCTCATCGTTCATTGTAAGTCATATGCAAAGACATCCGATCGAAGTTCAATTACGTCAAAGTATTACCTCTCGCATCATCTGACTATACATTCGAAAAGGGTGTTCGTCTAGTTCGTGTGTTATTTGAAGGAGATGGATTTGTTAGAGGTTGCGAATGATGACGTTTATAAAGGGCTATAGAGCGGCGAAAAGATGTGGATATAATAATACTAATGGGATAATTGATGAGTTAATTTATGGGAATCCGATAATTATAAATACTATCAGAAAAACGTGTATTTCCATATGACAGCTAGGCATTGAATTAAATAATCTTATTCTAATTAGAACGTTGTATACATAATTGAATTTTTTCAATTTCAAATTTTCACCACGCGGAATACCAAAAAGAAAGAATATAATTTAACGAAACGATGTCAGATTTGAACAAAAAAATCACATGAGCGAAGCGATGACTCAACATCACCGACCTTGTGAAAAATAACTTTTTTACGAGCACCACAGGTCAAAAACGAATATAATTATTTGTATGAAACTTGGCATGGATATATGACGTCATCTGATTCGATACAGTCGACCTATTGTATCGAGGCGCGATCGATTCAACCATTTATGAGAATAAAAATTCGGAAACATTGAAAAACGTCTCACAGGAATAACCCGGAAAGGAAAGTACGGAAAAAAATGATCCAAATGAATCTAAATTACTACAAAATGCGGGTACATAAAATATGGGCCCACACATTATTTCGGAGTTTTACATGAATTGGATGAATAGCATTGAAAATACTTGGCAAACGCGTTATGTTTCCGCGTTGATGGATGAGCTGGAACATATCACCTTATCTTTGGATTGGTTATTATATACATACACCTTGAGATCCAAACCATTACATCACTCCCATCTTATTTTCCATTATTGATTTCTATGATAATAAAGAAGGCTTTGTTTCAATTGTTTACATTCAAGAGGTGACACCTGTGGCTTGGATTTAATTGGTATCTTGATAGCTTTGAGTGATTTAAAAAAATTACATTATATATTTTTTTACATCGAAACGGCTGTTTCGATTTGAGTGAAAGTTCGGAATAATGTGTATAATTATGATATCAAAATTCCCTCAGAATTTGAGATGTCTTGGATGAAAATTATTCCACGAATTTTTTCCTCTGGGTTATTCTAAAGGGGTTTTTGAAAACTTAAAAATAAGTTTTATCAGAAGTGGTTCAACCGATTGCGCCTCAAAACTATACAGTATCGAATTCGACAGTGACACTTGTGTATGCCAAGTTTCGATTGATTTTAAATTTTCGTTTGACCTGTGGAGCGCGAAAAAAAAACAGTCACTTTTTTCTCGGGTATATCGAAATTGAGTCTTCGCTTCGCTCATCCAAAAAACTATGCTGTTTTTTTCATATCAATTGACGACTCGAATTAGGCGTGGCTTCACCAGTAGGCCAGTTGGATTCATACCATTCGGGGTCATTTCAATTTTCAAGATACCCCGATTGAATATTTGAATTTAACTACAGTTCTAACAGCCCTGTCGATTGGACGGTATGATTTCTGACGTCAAGGGGGCGGAGACGGCGAGTCGTCAAATAAGGTTTCCGTTACATTCTCATATACTAGGCAAACGCGTTATGTGTTTCCGCGTTGATGGATGAGCTGGAACATATCAACTCATCTTTGGATTGGGTATTATATTTATATATATATATATATATATAATATATATATATATATATATATATATATATATATATATATATATTTATATATATATATATATATATATATATATATATATATATAGACCTTGAGATCCAAACCATTACTTCACTGCCATCTTATTTCCCATTATTAATTTATGTGATGATAAAGAAGGCTTTGTTTTAATCGTTTACAATCAAGTGGTGACACTTGTTGCTTTGATTCAATAGGTATCTTAATTAATAGCTTTGAATAATTAACACAAATTACATTATATATATTTTTTTACATCAGAACGGCTGATCCGATTTGAGTGAATGTTCGGAATAATGTGTATCATCATCAGATTGAAATTTCCTGAGAATTTGAATCCTCTCAGATGAAATATTTTTCACGAATTTTTTCCTCTGGGTTATTCTAATAAGATTTTTGAAAACTTTGGAATGAGTTTTTTTAGAAGTGGTTAAACCGATCGCGACTCAAAACTATACAGTATCAAATTAGATAAGGATACTTGTGTGTGTCAAGTTTCAACTGATTTTGAATTTTCGTCTCACCTGTGGAGCGCGAACAAAAAAACAAACAAACAAACAAACGGGCCCTTTTTTTTCGGGTATGGCGAAATTGAGTCTTCGCTTCGCTCATCCAAAAATCTCGCTCAGCTCACAACGCACATTTATACTGAGTTGTTCTTGTACTCACAGCGACGAGTGAACCAGTGTCCAGCAACACTGTTCATAGAACCGTCAGTCAAGAGACCAGGTTCGATTCTCATCACAGATAGAAGTCTTTCGTGCTTATACCCTCTATCAAATAGGTGAGTATTGAAATGATTTCTCAATTTTGAGCCACGACCGTCCCCTTCCCGTTATTCCCTAGACCGAAAAAAACTTTTCACTTCTCCTTACCGGTCTATGAGTAACAATGGAATAAAATACAACAATTCATAAATTAGAAGAGCTTAAGCGAGAATTCGATTTGATATACTGAAAAAAATTGGTGTTCGTTTTTATGTTTTTTCTTGTTTGTTTGTTTTCATGTTTTTTTTGTCGTTTCTCCACAGGTCAAACGGCTACAGCTATCAACTCCAACTTTTTTTCATCATGGTTCCTCATCTAACTTAGGTCTGTATAGTTTTATGGCATTATCGGGTCGTAACTTTTTTTTCAGGAATTTCAGAAATTTCAAAAATATACATTAGAATAACACGGCGGGAAAGAAAGAAAATATTTGTATTTTCCCCAAAAAATGAAATTTTGTGTGAAATTGAATTAAATTTTGATACACTTTTCTGGGTATTCTCAGCTTGATCGGGTCTGTCATTTTGAAGAAAAAAACATAAAATGTGCTAAATTGGTATCACTCGAAACAGTTTTCACCCATTTATAACTTGAATGTCACCCAATTGGCGAATGTAGGCAGAAGTTTGGCAAAAATGTCGACATACTATTACTCCTAGTGATAGGTTTAACGACGCTCTCTACTGATGTGTACGATCTATTGGCGTCGTGAATGATGATATATGGAATGATGGGATGACGAGATGACAGGTTATTACATCAGGTGTTCTTGGGATAGTGGAAGAAGTCAGTCGTGGCCTGTTGATGAGTAACCATCCCGGTATTGACCTGAACAACACGAAAATAACTCTCGTCGGGAGGGTCGGCCATGGCGGGAAGCGAACCCTAGTCTCTTGAATGACGGTTCAGGTATTAACCACTCAGCCACACGTCTCGGTAATACAACAATATTAACCCAATGAACAAATGACCGGAAAACCAAATGAATTGGTTGCTCAAATAGCCTGTTATTAGACAAACCACTTT